>JAUZNK010002466.1:0-27779 GCA_035046665.1 Euphysa ruthae
AAAGAATCATTAACATTCCATTCGAATGTAAACGTCAAGTAGTTTTATTATTTAATTTCGTGTCTTTACAAAGGCGGTTGTGAGTATATTTTTAAAATTGAAAACAACATTTATGTTTCACTAAGTATGCGATATACTATAAAATCATTTCTTTTTTTTAATAAACTGTTCTTATAGCCAATTCTATATAGTTCTATATAGCCAATTAACCAAATTGTGCAAGATCCTCATTAGGACCGTGCAATTTCAGTAATGACATTATAACCATAGATAATAAATTATGTTTCATCTTATGTAGTTATAAGCTACATTTTCCAAAAAATAATATTAGCTTTCAACCAGGTTAATATTGACCGGCATAGTTGAATAAAACCATAGAATATTACAAACTTTATGACCACTAATATATTAACAGTTCGTGGTTGTTTCCACATTTTCCCATAAAAATCATAATTAATAATTAATCGCATTGTATCGGCTCTGAAGCAATTCTGGCAGCCCTATAGAAAATCAGGTGATGATATTCATTAATAATACTCATACCTTTATGCTGGACAGAAGAAGAGCTTGTATTAACTTTCTGTTGGCTAATCTTTTCCTTCAAACGGCTTAATGCAGCTAGATTATAAAAAAACATGCTTAAAGAAAAAAATTACAAATAAAAAAATTCATTGAGACTTAAAAAAGACAAAAAACTTTTGAATTTTATAGGAGTTAGGTAAATACTATTGAATAAAAAACAAAATTGCATTTTAAATTTAAGAGAAAACATACCTGATTTAAGAGGTTTAGATAGTAAAGAAGTTCCCATGACTGAAGGCATGTTAATAGGTCTTTCTTCATATCTATCTTTTTGTTGATCATCATCATATTTGTAAAGTTCTTTACGAGTTGCATAAACAGCTGATTCATGAAGAAAATCTAAATTAGTATTCCAACAAATAAAGAAAAATACAAAGCAATAAAAATAAAAATACAAAGTCAACCAACCTGGAAACATTCAAAATGTCTGAAAAAATCTGAAATCAATAGAAATGATATTTTTTAAAACTATTAAAATAATAGCAGAATCAAAGTCATTGAGTTAAATACAAAATATTTTTGGGATAACCAGAGGAAAAAAAGCTTTTCTGTCAAAATAATGATTTAAAAAGATAAGATATTCCTGTTTAGTCAAACTTTTTGAAATAGTAGATTGTTGCAAACATCAGAATTAATCTTTTCTGAATACAAATTTAAAATGCGAGCAAAATCATACAATCATTTTTTTAGGGAAAAAAAATTTATTTTTTCGGATGAAGGATTATTTTTTCAAAAGACCCTTATGGCTATGCAGAATCTGTGTAAATGAACAACAAACTATTTTTATGAAAATTTAATTTAAAAACAATATAAAAACAGGGATATTTTTGAAATTTTAAAACATAGTTTATGCTGGATTCAAAAATTAGAAAAACCAAAATTGTTCTAAAGAAAAAAAAATTACTAACTACAAATACATATTAAATGCAATGAAAACAAATTTTGTATAAAATAGAATAATATTAACTAATCATCATTGTGCGCAAGATATTGAATAAAATATAAATCTTAACTAATAAAGGCTGGTTTATCTCATAAATACAATATAAAATATCCACTTCTATACCACCATTTTAGACTGAATTTGAACTTGGTGATGAGTTTTGGTTTCTATACAGCCGGAACAAATAAGCTACATACAGTTATAAAACAATAAACAATCGTATTAGCACATTTTGAGCTTGAGGAGAGCAGTTGAGGAGTGAATAACTCACTTATGACGTCTCAATTAAGGTTAACAAGAGACATAAACAAAAAATTTTCCTTTGAGAAGTTATAAATTACTAACACGGGAATTTAGGATTTTTAAAGTAAAAAACACTAAATCTTAACTACATTCTTTAAAGCAATCTATTGGTTTTGAAAGAACACTTTACATACCCTGTTTTTTAAAGCAATCTATCTGTTTTGGATAAATAACAGGTGGTATGTTCTCCTTTCTATAATTTGCCTAAAGAAATAAAATATTTAATTAAGTCTGAATACAATTTTACTTTAAATTTCAAATCAAGGAATTGACAAGAAATGGAAAAAAAAAAAGTTATAAATTTAATTTAGGCAATTCAAGTATGTACTAAAGTACTATAATGTACTAAAGGGGTGAAATATTTATCATACAGCATCTATTATCACTAAACAAAAGCAAGTAACAAGTGAGATACTATTCATAAATATTGATGAAGATAGTAATAATTAACATCACCTAAAATACCTTCAATCATGTTCCAAGTGAGCAGCCTCCTTTGGGAAGAACCTAATTACCCCAATACTTTGTGGCTGCATATCAAGTAGCACTTTTGAAAAAACTCCTAACCAATGGCAAATAAATTTCACTTAATAAAGCTTAATATTGCGGACAATTTTTCAGGAAAGGAGCAGTTAGAATATTTTACAAAAAACATTAAAATAACATGTGTTGCTTTTATTGTTAAACGAGTGGTTGTCGCTCCTTTTTTTCTTCTTGCTAAATCTTTCTTCACATCAGTAAAGGTCAAAATAACTTACATTGTCTTCAGTGTAAACCACTCTGCGTTCGATGTTTGGATTGTTTTTTATTTTCTTTGGAGGTCGCCATTTCATTGGATCTTCCAATGGTTGCCGAGCAGTCTGTCGTATACGAGTATCTACATTTTTTAGCTAAAAGAATTTAAAAGAATATTTTCAAAGACAAAGTATATACACAAAATATAACCGAATGCGCCTTTGAGTCAGGGACCAATTTCAATAACTTAGTAAACATTTGGTGAGTTGGAAAAAATTCTTTTAGAGAATTAATCAAAATTCATGCCAAATCAGTACTGAAATTACATATGATGTAGGAAGGTTGACCATATTGGTATATCAATGGTGTTGAAATTACATATGATGTAGGGAGGTTGATCATATTGACATATTAATGGTGTTGAAATTACATATGATGTAGGAAGTTTGACCATATCGGCATATCAATGGTGTTGATATGGTCATTATTTAACTGCCCAATAAACAAGTCAAGAATGGAAGTTATTTATAAATAAGGATAAAAATGTAAAATTTCCTGTTTATATCCTTCTATTAACATCAAGTCACCACTAGACAGCTTAATAAACATTCAAGAATAAAATTTCTTTATAGATGAGGACAAAAAAGGAACATTTTCTATTACTAACTCTAATAAATTGTTATAATAGGTAAACTTTTTTTAGTAAAAATTTTACTGACCTCTTTCTTCGCCTCAGCTACAGAAGCCCATGCAACACTTAAAGCTTAAAAAAATACAGAAAGATATATTGAATTAATTGTTTCTTGACAAAAAGAAAACTGCAAATAATGTAAACACTAAAATAAGATAAAACATCAATCAGAAATGAGAAATGAGAAATCACTTTGAAAAGAAAATAGCAATTGTTTAAAATTGTTCAAGATCTCCAAAAAATGAGAAAATGTTTGGCTTAAATCAAAAAAAGCACAAATAACTGTTGTTGAGTTTATCAATACTACCTGTAAGAGAAGTTCCATTTGTCTGGAGGCTTGGCTCTTGCACTTTCTTCCCTTTGAAATGTGACATAGTTGTTATCCTACTTTATTATGGCAGTCATTACTATCTAAAAATCAAAGTTCTGACCCATTTTTAATCTAGTATGATTTTTAAAAAGCAAAGAAATAACATTTTTAAACAATATACAAAACTTAAGCACAATTGGAACAAAAATTCTTGCAAATATATTCTGGCAGGTTGTCACATGACTCCAAAGATTCGCTTTTTAATCCCCTAACTTTGAACAAAAATAAAAAAAAAAGATTTCTGGGAAAAATGTTATTTATAGACCTAAAATGACTGTACTTAAAAAAGTAACAAACAAACAACAAATAAATGCACAATAACACAAAAAAAATATCAGACTCTGGGAGATAGCCATCTAAGTTAATGGATACTCAAAAAGAATTGAAAAAAAATATATGAAAAATATTATGAGAATTGAGAAAAATTGTAAAGGTAGACAATATTTTAATCTTATAACAAAAAAAAGAAAGACTGAGAGGTGGACATTTGGAAAAAAATGGTCCTTTAACTTCATGTAAAATTAAAATAATAAGCACTTTAGTGAATAATGGACTCATAGATCATCTACTTTGCAAAAAATCTAAAAGTCTTCAACTTAATAAGTTATCCTTCCATAATGAAGGAAAAATACATAATTGCTCAAAAATATCAAAATTAAAGTCACAATAAATAACACGTTTTTACTATAGTACGAATCATCAAAAAATTAGCAGTAGTAAAAAAATAAGTTTGGACATTAAAAAAAAAGTTAAGTATTAAATATTCAATGTATTAAGTATTTACTTTTTGCATTAACCTTTGATCTAGATTAAAGTTTCCAATGAATAAAAGTAAAATTTCTTATTGACACAAGTCAATAAGAAATTTAGGCTAAGCATCGAAACTTGTTATCTATTTGATAAAAGGGATAAAAGGCCCAAGTCCAGGGAACGAGAATTTTTAGCAGGTGGGCAAAAGATTCTCGTATGGTCCTTTAACTTTATACGAGATTTTAAAAAAAGGTAACGACAGGATTTTCATAAAATTCCAAAAGTTTTATTTTAAGGTCTAAAATGATAACATTTCGGTTCCTGGGAGACTACTGCACTAATATTGAAAACATGAGACTTCTATAAAACAACCTTCAAGATCCCCGGAAATAACAAGGAAATAAGATCAATTGTTGTAAAGTATTGTTAAATAGTATATTCTTATAAAGTAGAATATATAGAATAATATAAATTTTAACCCAGATCATAGTTTTGAATCTTTTTTTCACTTTAAGTGACACAAGTTACTAGATGATTATATTCCTAGATGAGCAAAAAGAGCTTCAAACGTAGATTCAAGCTGTGGATCACACTCGGTTTTTTTAAATCTTTAAGGAAACACGGGGAAGCTCTTCTCATACAAGTTTCACAATATATTTAAAAAATTATAACATTTATAGTTTCTTTATTTCTCCTATTGCTAGTGCTGAAGTCTATAATCTTATTGAAGGTTTGAAAAGTGGGAAAGTTTCAGGACTAAACAGTGTTCTGACTGATGTTCTTAAGCACCTTAAAAATGAAATATAACTTGTTTTAGCAAATTTTTTCAATTTGCCTTTTCGAAAAGTGTGTTTCCTAACATACTGAAAACATCTTCAGTTTTACCTTTGTTTAAAAAGGGTTCTAAACTAATTTGTGATAATTACAGACCAATATCTATACTCTCTAGTATTATTAAACTTCTTGAAAAATTAATGTATTCACGTTTATACTCATTTTTGAACATTGAGAATTGCATTCTGAACTTCAATTGGTTTAAGATCTAAAACACTCAACCTTTCACGCCCTAGCAAACATTACTGAGAAAATTTGCAAAGCTCTGGACTCTGGCCGTTTTCCATGTGGTATATTCATTGATTTACAAAAGGATCTTGATATTGGGGATCATGGTATACTCGTTTCAAAGCTTGAATATTATGGTGGTATTGCTAATAACTAGTTTTCTGTCGTAAAAAACTTCAATTCTAAAAAATTCTATTTTAAAACCCCTTGCTATCCAAGTGTCGCTGCCACTTTTACAAAAGATTTATCAGTGCAATTTGCATAAAAAAAACTTTACGAAAACCACATTGACAAATTGAAAACCGACCCTTATAAAAATTTTTAATCTGTTTGAAAACAACTCTTTCAAAGACCTTCAAAATTGTAAGAAAGATGCTAATAGGGAGAAATTCCTTCAGAGCTCAAACGCATATTTCAGAAAATTCCATCAGAGCTCAAACGCATCTTTCAGCGAAACAGAAAAAAAAAAAAAAATCTTTGAAAAAATTTTGCAATATCAGCATAATCGAAGTATGTTATTATGGAAAAAAAACTGATGCTGGTGAAATGCTGATTTCTAGGAATATTTAAAGATGGCTGCCAAAGCCAAAATACTTTCTTAATATTGTCCAGGATGTTATATGAAATATTCTGAAATCACAGAAAATTACAAAAAAATTGAAGCTTTTGGTTTTTGAAGCAATGAAAAGATTTTAAAACAATTACAAAAGTTTAACCATTAGGACTAAAATAATCATTGGGAATACTCTGGCACACAATCAAAAAATAATTTTCTAATAAAACTTAAAATAATAATTTTCCTTTTATGAAAAGTAGTGAAAAAACCATGGAATTGATTTTATAATGTCACAGTTAATTTACTTTATAATGCTACCTCCAAATCGGAAAATTAAATCTGGAAATTTTTTAATAAAAACGATTAAATATGAGTATACTTTAGCTTACAGACAATTCATGCTAAAACAAGGTCTTGAGTCTTATAATTACAAATATTTTTGTAAATTTACAATTTACATTTAGGATCTGTTTACTTGTCCACCATTGGTCTCCGCAAATAACTTGCACCAGAAAGACCTTGAAACTAGCCAAGACAAGACAGAAAGTAGATTTATTTTCAAAATGACTCCCTTTAAGTAAATCAATTTTCTAATATTAAACTCAACAAAGCAATTTTGATTATTGCTATAAAAATTACATTAAATTTGTTAATTCACTGCTAAACAAGTTAAGCTCCCCATCATGATAAGAAAATTACTCTGAAGAGGAAGCAAACACGAAAATCATTCCTCTTCCAAATGCTTCTTTAGGAATTCTTCTCTTGGCTTTTTAACCTTTTTCAAACCAACAAAGATCGCAGCATGAGCTATAACAAACATCTCATATTTAATATCATTGTCTTAGGTTAAAGTGTAAATATAAACTTATACATATATAATATATAAAATTAAAGTACTAATGAAATGAAATCTTAAATAAATATAAATAATGTATATAAATATAATCAATTTCACGTCAGCTTTAGGTAAGCTAAAGTCAAATGTGTGAAATAAGAAATTTTATATTAAAAATAATAACTGCAAATAACAACCTGTTAATACTATGCCACAAATCTTTAAAAGTGTTGATTTATCCATATTTCC
Source organism: Euphysa ruthae (assembly GCA_035046665.1). Classification (NCBI taxonomy): domain Eukaryota; kingdom Metazoa; phylum Cnidaria; class Hydrozoa; order Anthoathecata; family Corymorphidae; genus Euphysa; species Euphysa ruthae. The sequence continues at coordinate 7,077 of JAUZNK010002466.1, forward strand.
ATGACAACTAATACTTTGTTATTTAAAAATCTAAAATAATGATGAATAATACAGAAAAATAACAATGAATAATACAGAAAAATAACGTTGAATAATACAGAAAATTAACGATGAATAATACAGAAAAATAACGATGAATAATACAGAAAAATAACGATGAATAATAAAGAAAAACAACGATGAATAATACAGAAAAATAACGATGAATAATACAGAAAAACAACGATGAATAATACAGAAAAAGAACGATGAATAATACAGAAAAATAACGATAAATAATACAGAAAAATAACGATGAATAATACAGAATAACAACGATGAATAATACAGAAAATTAACGATGAATAATAAAGAAAAATAACGATGAATAATACAGAAAAACAATGATAAATAACGCAGAAAAACAACGATGAATAATAAAGAAAAACAATGATAAATAATACAGAAAAATAATGATGAATAATACAGAAAAGCAATGATGAATAATACAAACAACGATGAATAATACAGAAAAAGAACGATGAATAATACAGAAAATTAACGATGAATAATAACGAAAAATAACGATGAATAATACAGAAAAACAACGATGAATAATACAGAAAAACAACGATGAATAATACAGAAAAACAACGATGAATAATACAGAAAAATAATGATTTTTTTCAAACTGCATCTTTTAAGCCTGTGTTTAAATATCATTGATGGAATTCCTTTCAAATATTATGGTAAAATACAGAGATAAATTTCCATTAAATTAACTATGTATAATAGCATGAAGGAGTCTTTTCTTCTTCAATTGAAATTGAATCCTTTTTTAACTTTGATTTTTATAATTATTCATTTACACACATTTTGTATAAGTTAACTTCAGCTCTATTGGGTAAATGATCAAAAATATATTGCTAACAATTTCTGATAAAATCTATTATGGTCATATCATGAAAACTTATAAAAGCCTGCTTACGTTTCCTTAGCTTTTCATATTCATATTCTTTAGCATTAATTAACTTTGGAAACAGTTTTTTAGCAAATTTAGAATATATTTTTATAAAATAAAACAAATAGCACTATAGCCAATGTATATTTCATATAAAATTCCTCAAATTATTTAGATGATCAAAATCAACAAAAATATGAACCTCTAATGTGTTTAAAAAATGTGCAATCTCTTTTTGGTCAATTTTCCTAACTTCAAACACACATAACTTTTCAAATTATTGACCTATTTTTTTTCTGGGTTCTAAATTCTAATGGCTTTAATTTGCTGCCTAATTTGATGTATTATTATACTTCATTTTTAAATAATTTCCAACTCTGGGTCCACTGACAAAGAATGGTTAAATCAAAATGACAATTTAAGATTTATTCAGTCTTTATAATAATAATATAAAATACATACCAGATATCATCTTAATATATCAAGTGTTGATCTAGGCTAAATTTGAAAACAATGTCTTCCTGTCATACAAAGAATTTGGGAAAAAAAATTTTTTTTACACTGTTTGGAAAGTTCTAAATATCAATTGATTTACTCTAATCCTTAACATAGCTGTTTACTTTATCAAAAATAAGATAAATCAATTATTTTTTTTAGTCATTCTAGCATTAAAAAAGTCAAAAATTTCAAGAGCTTTTAGCCTGAAGATTTTAGCCCAACTCAGCTGTACAGGAGCAATAGCTAACGCACAAAATAATTTCCCAGATCAGCCCCTGTGTATAAAACAATTACTAGAAATTATCATCTTATAAATAAAACAATAAAGAAATAATAAACTAACTCGAGAAAAGGTAATAACATCAAGGAAACAACAAGAATAAAAATTGATATTTTATATTCAAATTTGGCAATGAAAAAAAATCACTCTTTATTAGTTCCCTTGCTTTTATTTTCGTTTTTCTTAGAGATGCAAAGCTTTGATGATGGTGAATTACACAGCTAATTTTGATTCACTAAAGAGAATTTTTTACTTCAATCTTTGATTGTAACTTAACATTTTAAAATAAAATTTGTGAGTCCTTATCAAAAATTCAATTAACTAGAGACCACGAACAAAATAATTAAGCCTGGAATAAACTAAAGGAAAACAAAATTTACATAAAAAATTGCTATAACGTTACATTTAATGTACATTTGCTACAAAAATTTTCTTGCACAAGCAGATATCTTCTCAATGCACATCAACTTGTTACCAGTTTTAGTGTGATGACATTATTACGTGTTTTCTATGTGTTACCTCAGACAGCGATCAAAATAAGTACTTCCAATATAGCCACCTCTCATTGTTCGCTGCACATTTTGTTCAAATAATCTACGATTTTGACGCAAAACTTCTGCAGCCTCTAAAAACAAAAGATCAATATTTAAATCTAACTCTTAGCATACCTAGATGTTTCATACTTAGCCTTGATCATTTCTAAATCAATATGTCATCAACAAGCCTAAGCCAAAAAATTTTTTAAATATTGTACTTTTTTCTTGATAGATTTTTTCAGCCCTTATCTATTTCTGTTGTAAGGCTTCAGTTATAAAGAATTATTTCAAGTGGCCATTTTCTAAATTCTGCATATCGTAATGGACAAAATTTGCTTATAAATCAAATATAAACAATCTATTCAAACCTATAATTAATTTTTCTGGGAATTAAAACCAGTCTTATCAATTTTTCAACAATAGATCAAATGATCGAATTTAGTCATTTACTTGGTCAAAAATAAAAGAAATTAAAAGAGCAAAGTACATTGAAATTAAAGGGATAGAATGAATGTGTTTCCATTTCATCAAAATTTAAAAATAGTGCTTCTCAAAAAATTACACTACCTATTTTTCATCAATACTTAAACATTTTAAGAAAATAAATTTTCTCATGAAACTACAAAAGCCAACCATTCAAATTTAGCTTAATATCGTTCTCGCCATAATACATATCTGAATATACACAGCACAATTATATTGAAAAGAATTTTTCTAACAATTTCTTACCTTTATTCAAAGGATCGTCTGGATTGGGTTCCTAAAGTATGAAATTTTTTTCTTTAAATATGGATTTAAATATAAGAAAACTTTGGAAGGATACTGGTGATTAAGGAAACTTTTCTTTGGCATTAAAGAATTGATAGAGTTCTTAAAGGGCATGTGAATACTAAAAACCTTTCTTAAAGAAATTATAACATTTATTATAAGTTTTTCACCACTTAATTTAGGAAAAATTAAGGTTGAATGTCACTTTATTATTTTCTGATAAAATAGAAAAAAAGCTAAAAATACCTGATATTGAACCTGCTTCCTTGGAAAAATCTTAATCAGACTCATACGTAAAATGAAATACAGAACAATGAAACAAATGTTTTTTAGTGAACTCTAAATTTACTTTAAAATTATTTTTACGGCATATTTTTGAATACATTAAAAAATCAAGAAGCTGTTAACTATTACAACAACAAACAAAATCCCTGAACAAAATTACCAAATATCTCAAGAATATTATTAAACCTATTAAACAAAAATACATAAATGTATGAAAACTCACCAAAAACAAATACTGTATGCCGTAAACGATAGCATTTATTGTTAAAACTGGTTTCCAGTCTTCTCTAAACAAACAAAAAAAAAGCAAAATTGATATTTAGTTTGAAATATTCCAATGCCTACAACAACCAAAATAAATGATACCAAGTAAACCAATAATAAAGCTCTCTATCCAATCAATTATATTATTATTTATAAACAAACAGTTTTTAAAGAGGTCACTGATTCTCATACCGCATTTAAAATTAATTAAAAATACAATAACTAAATTTTTAGACACTGAAAAAAAATTTTTTAAAGGGTAAACCTTGAATTGCAACAAAAACTTTCAAACAAAAATTTTTAAAAAATGACCCCTATTATCATCATGCAAGATTTGGAAAAAAACTAATAAAAGAATTTTGAGAGAATTCCAAAAACTACAATTTAATGCGAGAAAAACTAACTGAAAAACTGATAAATACAAACTGAAAAAAATACATTTAATAAAAAATCTCATTTCATTTTGTCATGTCATGGTTTATTGCAGCAAAATTAGTAATTAGAAAAAAAAACTTCGTAATCTATGATTGATTACGTTATGTATTATACCAAGCTACCTGTCTCTTCACACTTCTCATATTATAATGGTGATGTGATGAAACAAGATCATATCTTTAAATTACCTTTAATGAAGCTTTTTATGAATATGTGTTAAAATGCTAGAAATCATTTTAAAATGTTTTGAGTATTTAAATATTTAAGAAGGTACTTCAAAATTATTTTCCGGAATTTATGGCATCTGCACCAGACCCACTCTATAAAGGTTATCAAAATATCTAAACGGATAAAAAATTTCAAATTTTCCCAGCTGAGGACCTGGAGACAATATTTCTTTAATTAGAAATGGCCAATTAGCACACAAAAACATACTGATTTAAGATTTTTTATTTATATTTGTTGCCTCCTTAAAAGAATTTTTTTCCTGAGTGGATAATTTACTTTCAGAAAAAACTCTCCATTTCCCTCAAGAATATAATTTTATTTTCTTAATATCTAAATTCTCTTCATTTTCCTGAAAAACCTGAATTTCTTTTCATAGAACACAATTTTTATATTTTTAAAACTTTTAATTGTTCTCAACTTACCTCAAAAGCTTCTAACATATTTTTCAAAAAACCAAACTTATTTTTGTTCACCTTTCTATTTTCTTTAAATGCTGTTTTAAATTTTTCAAGAACTTTTATTTTTTGTAACCTTTAAAATTTTAAACTTATTTTAATTGTCCCTAAAACTTACTTCTGTTAAAAATGTATTTCTATTATTTTTAAAAATATATTTTTAAAATGAATGCTTTTAGGTGCAGAATCAACAAAAAAAAATCTCTTTTAAAGTTAAAACCGATAGCGCTCTTCTCACATTACCTCATAACTATAAGACAAATTTAGACAAAACAAAATGAATGGTTTAAGAGAACTAAAGGAACAGACAGATGAGTGAACAGATAGATTAACATAAGGCTTAGCCAGAGTCTATTGTACTCTCAACGAGTGATAAAAACAGTTGTCCATCAAGTTTTTGGATCAACATTATAATTGGATACAGTGTAAAAATAATTTTCAAATTACCTCAAAATGTTCAAGCAGACATTTCCTTCCAAGTCAATATTAGGGTGATAAACCTAAATATAAAAAAGATTAAAATCATCACGATACAAAAACATCTCTTGATATTAATATGATAAAATAATGAAAAAAACATTACATTCTAAAATAAAAAAATATATATATATGAATCAAATTAACCAAAAGAAACCTTTTAACATTTTAAGTATAAAATATAAATTGTTCATTTGAGACAATCCTTCATGTAAACAAATTTGATAAAAATATCAAATAGGCCAAAACAAAGTATTTCATCAAAATCAAAAGTTACACCAGTTGTATTTACTTTTTGCTTAAATCCATTGCTTGAAGAGTTAATGCAATCTTAAAATCCAATAATTTATTAGCGAATAGCTAAAATTGGTGTTTAAGACTTTTAGAACACGATCTTTTTTAAATTAATATGTTTTGGAGTATATATTTTATATTTATTGTTTTTTTATCCTACTTAGATTTATGGCTCAAAAAATATAATATATATTTTTAAATTCAATAGTAGTAAGTTTTTTATTTGGGAAAAATTTTAGTGTTAAATTAAAGAAAAAATAACTTTAACCCTTTACGGTCTCAGCTCAAAATTAAATTCTCTGACCTGCTTTACTGGCTATAAAAACTGAACTACTAAACATCATTTAAAAAGTTATGGCTTGTTTTTTTCCTCATAACTTTCAAAATATGAAAAAAAAAAGTCAAACTTGATAATGTATTTCCTGAATGCAAGTTCTAGGAAAGTATATTTGAGTCACTATGCAAAGAGGATTCTCTCATAGAAAAATGAATTTTATGATCTTTTTTACTTACCTGTACATGCAATTTGAAAACAATCAAAATAAGCCTTTGGAAGTGGAATTTGATAGTGAATCGGTTTTTAAGAGACCATTGCAAGAGTATATAAATAATTTTATGGACTCAAATAAAATTTCAAATCTATGTACTGAAAAAATCAATCACTATTAAACAGCCATAATCATTTCATACTTATTTTTTTATAAAAATCCATCTATTCATAATTTAATTGACTTTAACGTAGTTTAAGATAATTATTGACGCCACAATCTAAAATAGATAAGCATCAGAGAGCCAAATATCAACAGTATGAGGAGGACTTTTCATAAAAATTTGGGGCTAATTTTTTTATCAAAGAAGTTTATAATTATTCTAACTAGTGATATCACTGAATAAATTTTCAACCTTGAAATAATCATAAAATATTCTTTGAGAAAATAAAAATTCACTGAAATAATATTGTATAAAACGCCCTTCGATACAAAATAACTTGCTAACAGAATAGCAAAAAAATGTGAAATTAGATAGAAGAATGTGTAAGGTAATAACAAATTTAGTTATATAAGAGAAATAACCCTAACCTTCTTATATAACTAAAAAAGAATTAAGGTGGCTTGAAGTGAAATCATAGATAGCTGTAGAAACTTTTGTAAATAATTGTGTATATATGGATATAATTTTCCAGTAAAATCTGGCTAAATATTTGAAATTTAATATATAAGTTTAGTCTAATTAATAATAGCTGTATAATGTATAACATTTTCAACGATTATTTTAATTTGCTAAAAATAAAATTATTGCTTAAATGAGTATAATATATAAATTATGTTCATTTCTTACCATTGTTTCACATTTGACTTTTGGCGGCTCATGGGGATAATTAGGTCCAACCTAAAAACAATCTTCTATTTTTTTTAATCTGATACAATGATAGTCACTTAAACTGTAAACTGCAAAATGGCCCCTGAATTAAAATTTCTCCAAAAAACATTTTTTGGCTTTCTCCAAATTTGACATAAGAGCCTACTTGGTTCAAATTTGACATAAGAGCCTACTTGGTTCAAATTTGACATAAGAGCCTACTTGGTTCAAATTTCAAGCATTACAGGCAACCAGTTTTTCTGTTTGATTTTCTAAAAAAACAGTACCGACTTAAATTAAAAGGGTGGCCGTGTTAAGCAATTTAAGCTTTCTGCAGATTCAATAAAATTTTTCAGATTATCCTGAAAATTTGTGCATCTAGAAATTTTTTTTGGTGTTTTGGAACTTTGTGGGTGTACTGGAGAAAAAATTTTGTTTTGCAGGCCTCAAAAAATAAGCGTAAGATCGTAAAACATATTCTTTATGGAGTACAACATCGTACACACTAAAAACTTTGTTATAAGAATCAACATAAATAACAAAATGGCGAAACAATTGTTTTAAAATTATTTTTGTTCTAAAAAAATAAACAATAACAATTGATTTAAATGGCAAATCACTAACGAAAAGAAAAAAAACAGCGAGTACCTGTTCCAGAAGGCTAAAATACTTAAATGGCAGAAGCAGTTCGAGTTCTGGGATACTCCCAAAGAAACACCATAGAATGAAATCCACCAAAAAAAATCATGGATAAATGAGCATAGTTATTGCAAAATGAATAAACAATAAAATTTAACTTAATCGTTAATCATTCACGAACTACTTATTCACGTCTTGTTAAAACCAAAAAAACTTCAAAAAAATCACTTCTTTGTTATTTTTATACACTTTATATTTTGGTGTATAATTTACAGGGCCTCATTCCTTGCATCTTTGTATTTTTATATATTTAACTGTTTAATATTTCGGCCATAGCAGACAAACAAAAGTTAAGACTGAGAAATGCAGCATTTGAATTGTAGCTCAGTAATGGTGTTTGGGGTTCACTATTTGAACTTCCCCCAGCTTGCTCTGCCCAGGAATAAATAGCGCAACTATCTGAATCTATAAAATACACTGTAAAAAAAAAAATGAAAATAGGCACTGTAAAAAATCATACACTTCAAAACGCCTTTTTTGCATTGAAGAAAAGACGCTTTAGAGCAACATCATAAAAAGATAAAAAATACATGTTTTATAGTTGTATGTAAAAAATGAAATCACTTTGTATGTTTTCAGTTTTTTGATTCTATCTTTTCTTTTTTTTTTTTTTTTTAATATTATGTATCGGTACTTTTTTCTCAAAGAAATTATTACAAAAAGATATTTGAGATTAAAAAAAAAAATCCCATTCCGTGGGTAAATTGAAAGCAAGGATATTTTTTAGGATGGCCTAATCAAAATACACATTTAAAATAATAAAAAAACTCATGCATTTCCTGACTGCAATATTTTTATTTAGGTATTTTGATCAAATGCAGAATTTTTTTTAAAATGTAAATTACACCAAAATACTATCTGACGACCAACTGACCTATACTGCGTACATAAGGGCGAGTTACGCTAAGCAAACATATAATCGGCCTTGTATTATAAATAATAAAATAAAATGTAACAAAATTGTTCAAGAATCTAATGATGTAGAGGTTTAGTAATAATATCGCATAGATAAAATCTATGCAGTATTATTATTGCACGGCTTGATTACTTAGTAATCTTGACGCACATATGCACAAATATATGATAAAACAAAAACATATATATTACCTTGAATGTAAACATAAATCTTCCATTTTTATAAAACCCCTAAAAATAAAATCATTATGGTTGATATATTTTTAGTAAATACAAAAAAAAAGTGCTGAAATTTTTTTTCCAAAACCAATATTTAAAAACGAGGCCTCCAAAACGAGAACCAAGATAATTAACCATTCCCATGCTGTAATAGAATATAGATCAACAATAAAAGAAAAAAAAACTAGATAAATTTCATAAAATTGGTGGTTCAAATCCACTCAGGAGCAAGAAAATTGTTGCCGTAACACAAATGGGGCTTTAAACTGCCACTACCCAATTCGATGATAAGATCATTCAGGTCCTCTTCAAAATTAAAAATGCTCATAATATATACTCGACCAACTTTAGAATTCAACAACCCTGATTGTACATTTTGGGGCCCTACACTAGCAAAAAAACTGCCAACCATTTGAAAGATGTTCATTGTATTTCTAATGTGTCGTCAACAGTTATTTTTATGTTGTATACTGGTCTTTTATCTTGTAGAAGTATACTTTGATGCTATTGAAATTCACATTATTTCCACTTATTTTTGTGTTTTTTTTTTCCAAAAGATGAGGATGACGACAATGACAACGATGATGATGATAGTGGTGGTGGTGTTGGTGATTGTGTTAGTGTAAGTGGTGGTTGTGGTTGTGTTTACTGTTCTTTAGCAATAACCCCTATTATGATAATTCTGGACACATAATGCCTGACTTACCCCTTTGGACTGACACTAACTAGATTCATCTCAACATAAACAAACAAAATGGTTGAAAATGTTACTGGTACTCTTCTAAAGATATTGGCCCTGATGAAATTCCTGTAATTGTACTACAGTGCTCACCAGAACTCACTCTGATTCTCTGCAGTTTTTTAAGAAGTGTGTCTCTGTATCTTGATTTCCCTCTTGCTGAAAGTTGGCATCTGTTGTCCCAGTATTCAAAAATCCTAGATTTGATCCTCGTAATTAATGCTTAGTCTCTGTTCAGTCATTAGTAAGGTCTTTGTATCATTGATTAACTCATGTTTGAGCAAGCACCTCCCCTTCTATCAGTACTGATAAAGGATTGTAAACTCACTGTATCTATGCTGATTTAATTGTTAGACCTAATGTTCGCAAACAACTTCTCTCGGAACTCTTACATTAAATCCATTGCAAAATTTGCTACCATGAAGTTTGGATGTATATTCTGGGTGTAGCACTACCTTGTGTCTGAGAGTATACTTTATATCTAAAAGGTTACCATCAACCATGTATTGAGTATTGCTGCCATCCTTGGGTGGGAGTCTCTGCTGTACGTCTAAATCTTATTGCCCAAATTCAGAAATGTATACCTAACCTTGTTGGTCATGATCTTTGTTCAAATCTTCAAACTCTTTCCCATAGCAGAAATGTAGGCTCAATATCACTGTTTTATAAGTATTTCATGGACACTGTTCTGATGATAAAAGAAGTAACACCTTAACTTAAGACTTTCTCAAGGATCACAACACATTCATACTGCTACTAATCCTTTAACCTAACCGACCCATAAATTTCACAGAAACTTTTATTCTTTAAGCTTCATCTCACATACTGCTCACTTGTGTAACACTCTGCCTCTTGAATGTTTTCCTTTGGATTGTGTCCTATAAAATTCTAACGTCAACCAATATCTACAGGAGCCGCTTTATCTTTATTTCTCCTTTTAACCTCCTGCCTAATAGTAGCTTTTAGTGGCCTGGCAGAAAGCAACTGATTTAAAAAAGAAGAAAAAAAAAAAGAAATAATTTATTGAAAAAAATGCAAAAATTTTTGTTTTTGTTTTTGGTAGACACTATTTCACGCTATTTCAGACAGTAATAACTATTTCAAAAAGTCAATATTAATTCATGGCAAGGCCAAAAAATGTTATTTTTTGACATTATCAAAGCTTTAGCAGAATTGGAACACAAATTCTTGCAAAAAAAATATTCTGAATAAGTCATGGCCAATAGCCTCTGCAATTCAAACAAAAGTAAAAAAAAATTATAACAAAAGAGTTCTAAGAGAATTGCGTTCTAAGTCCTAAAAATGCAAAAAACAAAAAACTCAGAGGCAGCCATCTGAGTCAATAGCTCTTCAATTTCAAGTGAAGTCAAAATTAACAGATTTCAAAAAAACTCAAGAACCTAAATATGAGTTTGGAAGACTTTATTTTTTTTAAATATTATTATAAATATTATTATTATAAATATTATTCTTAGAGGACTTGCTATCATTTAAAAAATATTTTGAAAAGAAAATTTACATATATTTTAAAAATTTACAACAGCCTCTACAGCCTTATCTAAATACTGACCGTGCAACCATTATGTCAAAATTTGTAGGTATTGTTTAAAAAAATTCCAAAAGAATTATTGGTCAAATAAAATATTTTTTTGAAAACTCTAACTCCAACATTTTATCTTTTCTTTGCCATACATGATATGACCATACATAATACCTATTTAAAGGCAAACCTTGATATGACTGTAACAGAAAAGTGGGAAAATTTTTGTGGATCATTTATATTGTTTCATGATTGAACCTAGCATGTGAGTTTGACAATTATCAAAAAGTCAAATGACTGTCCCCTCAGTGATTTCACTTTATGCTTTATTTTTAAGTATTTAGCCTGAAACATCTAGAAAAAAAATTTTTTATTTAATATTTTTGAGTCTACAACATAACTGTTTACCCAATATAAAAAAAAAATCTCATGAAAGAATACTTTTGAATGAACTAGCTATTATTTGTTTTATTTAATCTTCTAGAAATACAACTAAATTTGAAATTTTTTACAAAAAACCGCAAGTGGTTTTCGAAAAATTAGATTTAAAAAAAAAGCTTTGGAACCAAGTAGCAGGAATGAAAAAAATTAACAAGAGGTAAAATCGGTCAAACGATGACTTTAGGGCAACAATAAAAGGTTTTCGAATAAAGGACAAGATTTTTGAGACAAAAATTTCTTACTTCATCAGGTTGTATAGTCAGTTTGAAGTTTAGAAGATCATCTGGATCAGCAAACTCAGTTTGGCAAGTCTTTGGTAGTTGAAGCTCACTTAAATCTATGAAATAAAAAATTATTACTAAATTCTCTAAAGTAAAAAAATCTTATTGTCTAGAAATAAAACTTTGACTTTTTTTTCAAACCAGTCGCTTTCATAATCTAAAATAAACCAATCAGAAAGCTGAGAATACCACAAGAGAGCAGTACGTAGGATGAAATTTAATGAATAAATGCTTTTGTGAAATTTAAGGATCTGTACCATTAAAGGATGAGTACCAGATGAAAGTTTTAAATCGAGGTGTTAATTCTTTCAAATAACCATGGAAATACTTATAGAACATGGTCGAATGGTAGCCCTATAGATACAAAGTTTACACTCGGGTGGAAGAAAGTGTTGCACCCGGAACAGAGATCTAACCTTCATGGCAGTAGAATTTTCAATGTAAGAAAAGTTATATGAGAAAGTTAGGCTTGTTGCGTTCACTACCATTAATCAGCACAGATGAAAGGAAAGGTCTTCTAAAGTGGTTTACAGATAAAAGCTTAATTTTTGAAGCATTGAATAGTAACCAACCATTTCTCCCCTCATTCAACAACAGTGCAAATATCATCTTCAAAATCATCTTCCAAAACATGTTTTTCTCAGAATGAGTACAAAGTAGTATCATTGGCATATATAGCAAGTTTACAAATAATACCATCAGGTAAATCATTGATGAAAGTTAGAAAAAGAGCATATAGGTCCCAGAACAGAACCTTGAGGGACACCAGAATTTACAGAGTAACAGTTCAAAGAGTGGCCATCAAGGACCACCTTGATTTTGCCTGACAAAAAAAGACTTAATGATATTCTAAACTTCACCAGAAATATACACATTGTCGAATGCCTTAGAGATATGAAGTGTAATCACCCTGGATTCACAGAAAGCAGCGAGAAATTGATAGACACGTTTACAGATGACAGCCAGAACATCAGTAGTGGATTGCCCAAAGCGTAAACAATGACGATCAGAAAACAGATTGAGTGATCTGATCAGGAAGACAAGTTGGAGAATCAACTTGTTGAGTTAATTACTGTGATATAACATGTTAAAGTTGTTGATATGAGAAAAGCTAGAGAAAGGTAGCTATTCACTATGGTGAACATTGAAATCCCTACAAAGACAATGATATTAGCAGATGAATGAATTATGAGAACCATGTATATATTTTCAGAAATGGAGTTAGTTACACTGCAGGTTTGTGTGGAAGGAGAACGGTATAAGAAGAAAAGATAACTGGAGAACTGTAGAAGAAATAAACATAAACATATCTACGACTCATCAAGGTTTTCAAGAGAGATTTTAAAAAGCTACAGGCAGATTATCATTGAAAAAGATACCAAGGCCATGCATGTGAAAAGACGAGTCTTTGTGAATGATAGGAAGGTAGCCAGGTGCAATAAAGTCAAACAAACTTATGGAAAAATCAAGATTTTTTTCAAAATTGTCAAGATATGAACTAGAGAGAAAATATTTAACATGAGAAAAATTACTGCAAAAACCAAAAATATTAGTGAACGAAAGAGATACAGAGATGGTTGAAGTTTCACAGTCTGATTTAGGTTTCTTAGTAATTATCATAATATAACATTGGGTTTAAAAGAAGCCTTACTGCCTTATTTGAATAGCTTGTAAAGAAATTCAATTCAGCCTATTATTTTGCATATGAATTATGAACCCTTCCAAGCACATTTACAAATCGAACTACAATTTCGATCTCCATTTAACAAATGCTGATGCAGCAGCCTCTCTAAGTTGCTAGCAAAGAATTTGGGCTCCTTTACACCTGCAGGCAATGTAACAAACAGGAAACTACTATATCAGTACCCTCAACAGAAAACTAACAAGCATTAAACCGATATGAACATCCTATACTCATCAGACAAACAATGACAGTAAGAAGAGCAGCATTCGTCAGCTTAGAGCAGTTATGGCAATGCAGGCAGCACTGCATTCACACCAAAGGAAGCGGGAAAATACCGGGAATTACATTCTACTTACCCCTGAAGAGAATTATTGGTTTGCCAACTGGTGTTTTTATTGAGACACCAACTCTAGGAAAGATTGCCACCCAAGTTTTTGTCTCGATTAAAACACCAGTTAACAAACCAATAATTGTCATCATGGGTAGGTAGAGTGTATTAACCAGTCTTATACCCCTTCTGATATGGATGAAGTACTGCCTGCATTGCAATATCTAATCAATTCCATTTCATAAAATATTTACAAGGCTCTCATAATTCAACCATCTGCTAATATATCTGTCTTTAAGGACTACAACGTCCACTATTCTGACTGTGTGTAAAGGAAATTGCTTCTTGGCTTTAGGTTGGCATCTATGCCTATATTCCCTCTCAAAAGTATCAAGTGAAACCATATTCAAGCCCATGATTTTCTCCAGCGATTGCGGCCTCATTGCTCATTGCAACATTTATTTTCATCTTCTTAGCACTAGTTTTGTTGATTAAATGTCTTTTTACGACTTACAACATTGACATTAAATTGGTGGTAGGAAAATGTAAATCAGGAAATTATGACAACAAACACATAGCCCTTTTATCTACCATGTCCTGCTCATTTTAAAACAGCAGGTAGAATGAATAGATATTCATATATCATCAGAGATCATAGTCAATCATTCAGAAATATAGCTGATCAAATTTTTTTTCAAACAATCTCTGATTTCAGATCCAATTTTCATAAACCTTTTTTATCACACTAAGCTTAAAAGAAAATAGCAATTTTCAAATATTTAAGTATTTTTAAACGCTTTTTTTTTTCTTAACATTAAATCATATAATATAAATAACATTATAACATTTTTAGCTACATTTTTTGCATAATGACATTCTATAAATTGAATTCTACGTGCTTACTCCTTTACTAAAGTTAACATTTTCTTATATGTAATGATGTTCATGTGATTAAAATACATATATTTTATTCATGCAATCAGCCATTGCATAATCCTGTCGATCATCACTGAAGCTCCACCAAAGATTGATCACTGATCGGCCATTATTATGAGGACTCCAAAAAAATTATTCTATTCTACCTAGGTAACTATTTAATAACATTTTGTAATGTTTTGATCACTGACTTAACTGGGATTTTTTTTTAATTTTTTACATGATTATTCTGCCTTACAGACCCAAGTTTCAAATTTAACAAAAATTTTAGCTTAATCTTAAAGGATCTATCAAGGTTGAATCACTATTGCATTACTTAATTGTATTGACGGACATTGGTCAAGCCAATAATTTTTAACATTTTGCAAGCTTATAAATAGCAGGCATTTTTAACCTATAGAATTTTAATGTATCCCAAAGAATTTTAATTAGTACATAAGCCAGAATTTTGGCACACCCTGTATTATGCCATGCCTGAAGAAGATATGAAACAAAAAAATTTGCAAACGCTTCCAACTTTTTTCCCAGCAATATTGCTAAAACATTGGGGTATTTTTGCTGCTTCTTTGTGCCTTAGCTGCCTCACATAGGAGGAATTCTTCAATATTGCATGCTCTTGTTTTTGTATTTTCTATCCATTCATAAACAAATTTGTCATTACGTGTACATAAAATTTACTTTTGCATATAAATACCCAACGGTAAGTTAAAGGCAATGAAATGTGATTTTTTGTTTCCTCATTATGCCATAAGATTTTAAACTAATATAAACAGGAAATAATTGGCTAGCAATGAGGAAATAATATTATCACTAAGTAATAATCTATTGCATATCAATCAATTAAATTTTTAAGGATCCTATAAGCAGCACATTTTTATTTCTTAGACATCATTCGTATTTTTCTACATTTTCAATCAATAAAAAAATTATTACATGCAAAATTTATTTATAATCTAGCTAGGCCACATATGAAAATAGAATATATCAAGATAGATAATATAGTTTGACGTAAACGCTGTTCCACACTCATTCTGTCAAAAAACTTTTTTCCTCTAATAAGTTGACTTTCACATGTTTTCAGAAAATTCTTGCAGTAGCACATAACAAACAACTTTTGGACAGAAGCTCCAAGATTCACTTGAGATTTTTTTTCTTTTTGAAAGAATCAATATTAAAATAAGGACTAATTTTCAAACAAATTTTGGGTGCGTTGTCCAATTTCACAGTCTTGAGATGAGGAAGTTGTTATTGTCACATTGTAATAGACAAAATCGTGGTCCTATTATGGTGCCATGATAGCTCAGTTTGTAAGATAACTGACTCACAACCATAAGGTTCTGGGTTTATATCCGGGTATCGCCCATTCAGCGTATGAGTAGCATTCAATTCGATTTGGTGCTATAATAATTTATGGCTGTCTGGCTGAGCGGTTATTTACTGTAAAGCTCAAATGGGGGTTCTCAGTATACCAGAATCAAATCCATGGGCTCTTCTAAAATAATACCAATTCAAAAACTGTTTGTTGGCCCCACGTTAAAAAACATAACATTGGAAATACGATCGAATATTATTGTATATAATTAAGATGTAATGTTGGAATAAGATGTACATTGTCAAAAAATAACATTTGCCCTATTTATTACCACTCAACTCAAACAAGAAGTCACATTTTATATTATTGAAAAACCTATCAAATTTTTCATGGTGTTAATCCGTGCTGTTTCTTAGAAAAATTTGTTACCATATTGTTATTGTTTACATTTTTCTTGTACCTAAGGTACTCGATGAGATATTATTCAAATTTAATTTTTACATAGATCAAATTATTAATATGCAAGATTATTTTTAAACATTACACATGCACTTTACAAAATATTACCAATTTGAAGGCTATGTAGTTTCGTACCCTACATAAACCTATGTCACTGGACGTAGGCTAACAGTATAACCGTACCCTAAAACTCTAAGCTATACTTCTTGAAATAGCTTGCAGCATAGGTTGGAGCAGCAACAGGACTATATACCTTCTTCCATTCATCTTTACTTTAAGTTGTTCAAAAATCTTCAATATATATACATGCTTTTTCATCAAAACTTAAGCTGATTTTGTTTTTCAATATATTTTGACATAAAAAATTACTATAAAAAGTGTATAAGATTTTAAATGACACTCAACCATTTTTTGTGTGCACGACCTTTTTGCAAATGACTTTCTGCCAGCATAAAAAAAGAACAAAATAAATACAATTTATTAACAAAATTAATTTTTAATGTTATTTTAATGATTCAATTAGTTGAAATTTAATTTATAAGTAGTTTAACTTGCTTTGTTGATAAAAAAAATAAAAACAACAGACGATGCACTATCGCTATATTCCATTGAGATAGTGAAAAAACATAGAAAATATCGTGAAATTTGATAGCTAAAAAATAACACATTTTAAGGCCTCTAAACAAACCTTTTTGAACCCTTAACTGTGCAGCTGATGCTCTTTTTCCACCTCGAGGTCCACGATTTGAGTCTGTTTGTTGTTGCTCTTTTAATGAAAATAGTTTGATCATCTTGGATTTTTGTTAAGCTAGCAAGCTTAAACAAATAAATAGTTATATATCATCAACAAGTTAACTACCAACTAAACTTCAAACAACCAAATAAAATAATGAAAGTCAAATCATCTTTTGTGGTACCTTTCTTTCCGACAAAAAAAACAACAAACCCAATCAACCAAACAATACTCTTTTAGGCCCGACTGGAAATGTAGACACTCCATAAAAAACTGAAGACACTATTTTTTTTCGAGTCTCTCGCACAAAATTCGAGTTATCGATATTACCCGCTATTGCAATATACCTAATTTTTTTTATAGATACATATATTTAAAATTTGGGAAACAGGACGAGGACAGACATACACCATATAAATTCTGCTATAATATGCTGCTCGAAATTAAATGGCAGTTTCACCATAAAAGCATTCATCAAGTGGGCTCGAACCACATCGCTTTTCACTACAGTCTCCGTAGTTCGGCTCCTTTTGCTAACAGTTTTTTTAAGAAAATAAATGCATTTTCTATAATTTTCTCACTGGTGTTGCAAAGGAAAGGTCTACATTTTATTTTATTATTTAGAATATGCAGGAAAGCTTTTTCTCGAAAAAATATGAGTTTATTTCACGCTCGATTGTGTTTTTGTAGGATTCAGGTTTTGCAAAAAATGCCTGTCGCCTGGAACAGAACTTGCCTGAGTTAGTTTGAAGTCGAGTCAAATTAAGCTTTTCGAGTTTACATGGCTCAAAATCTCGCTTTTGAGAGGGTAAGTTTAATCCCGAGTGCATCCTGCGTCTAGCAATTTTTTGATAGATTCGTATGGATTGATTATAAATTAGTACAAACAATCCAGTTGACACTTTTGTAAATATTTTCCCTTATGGTAAGCACGCTGTCGGTGTCATGGGAAATTAGGAATTAAAAATCCATGGTATTAATTCTAGTGGTTTAAGATTTGCATTTTCCTAGTGTATTAGGACTCGAACATTTCTATTTTCCTTGTGTATTAGGAACGATTTAGTTAATTAGGAATTCAAAAACAAAATAGCAAAAGAACATGCTAAAAATAGATTTGAGACATATATTTTCAATGGTTTATATTTTTCATGACAAAACAAAAACGAGCTCAGACTGTAAGTTCTAAAGACTGAAGCAAAATTTTCTCTGTTTATTACGAAAAAGTATAAATTTAGGTATTTCTTCGGTTTTTGTTTAAAATAGTTTGATGTTTTTCAGGAAGTTCTAATTATTAGTAACATTCTTATTTTACATTACTCACTATTAAACTCACAAAATACGATAGAAGATCATCACAATATTGAAATAGGCAATGACAAAGATGTACAAAACAAAAAAAATTTTTCTTTAAACAAAAGAAAACAAATTTAAAAGTAAATGTTAAGTCAAAATGTTTATGAATCTTGCTTTAATTTTGGAAAAGCTTGCAGATTTCATTCCACTATGCATCAAATTACTTGGTACGTGCATCAATTGGAGACATCTAATATCTCAGCGGCATATGCAAGGCAAATGCGCTGCAGTTGAAGCCGTCTTCTTGTTTTTGAACAGGCAGAAATGATAATGTAAGTTTTCCACTCGTCGTATCTTTGAAATTTCGATACAGTATGCACTGTATCAAAATCCTCAGCATAAATAGACCAACGTAGTTTTTCAGGCTGTCACAGATCTGAACACCGCCGCAGGAACAAAAAGAATGAAGCAAATGGTTGTTTCTGTCATATAGTAACTGTATGTGCCAGTTGCTAACTGCTTTGAATGGGAAATTTTTTTTTTTTTTTATGAGTTGAGAATTGACTGGAAAATATCTACTTTTCCTAAAACTTTGCAAATTAGTTTTTGGGCAGCTTCCATTATTTTATAGTTAAGCCAAATATCTTTAGTCGTCAAAATGTTTTTATCTTCCTTTTTTAAGTAATAAAACTCATTTTGCACGCAAAACTCTTCGTTTTCTTCTTTAGCAAATGATTCTTCATGTTTTTTCCAGTACACTTTGTATATGACGAATGTTTTTAGTTATAAAGAATAAGCCAAGCTGATTTCTATTTCTTCTCTTTTATAATACTAGATATGTGTAACTGTAAGTTTATGTATGTTGAATTTCAAATTCCTCTTGCGTGTCAATGCAAACACGTAGAAGCCGTTTTTTTTCCTTTTTGTTTAACCATTTGAAACCTAGAACATGTTTGAATTATGGAATGGTGATTTTGAATTTCGTTGTTAGAGCTCCCAATAGTGTCTAATAGTATGGTTTCGACTATTTCATCTATTTGATTCGTCTGATTATTCATTTGGAGAGCAGAGCTTGCTGAACAAATAATTAAATAATAATTCTTTCAAAGGCACCCCCTTTAAATTTAAAAATACCCCATAGTTTTTTCGAGAGATACCTTCCAGGTAGAAAAATCACCTCTTTTCACTCACTCCTAAATATTTTTTGGGAATACTCTAAGAAGAAGGATATAGGCGATCTATCCTGATGGAGAATAATAGTCAATTTAATAATTGCTTTACCTTTACGTCTTTTATAACTTCCAACTGACTATTTTTCTCAACAATTACCTGCAACCTTTTCTGTACATGAGCTATCCATTTTCGATGCTAAAGCTTTTACATACTAATTGAAACGGAAATAATGCTTTCAGTAACCAAGCAAATTTTATAGCATTTATAAAAAAAAAGTTACTGACAAAATTTTTTTGTATAAAGAAATATTTGTGGATACGTACCTCTCCTGAAATTAGATTTTCCCCTTTGTTACTGATACTCTCAGAATAGGCTTTGAGGTGGCTTAACACGAAAAAAAAATCGAGATTTTTGAAAGTTATGAAATTTTTAGATTTTTATGTCTTAGGACGATTAATTATCACTGAATCTATATTCTGAAGTCCGTTTTTCAAAAAAAAAACCATAATTTTTTTTAGGACTTTTAGGAGGGTTTAGATACTCAATTTACCTAGCAACTGCCACTAGCAACTTACTTTTCTCCGTCAATCTGGCTTATTTTAGCCATATTTTTGTATACTACTGTATATTGCTGAGTCATCACTTATCTTTTCTTGTAGAATCGATCACAGTTTTGGCACTAAGTGCAAGATTTAGGTGACTGAAAATACTTTTCACAGCAGTTTTAATGAGGGAGTCATTAAAACTGATTATAGCAGAGTTTACTCCTATGTCTAGGTTATCTCTTTCGAAAAAAAAATTTTTGGAACATCTAGAAAAAGTTACATTATTGATCCCTTCATTGCGATTTTGTGATTCACCATGAAGGCACTTCCTCATTAACTCGACAATTAATGATAAGTGACGAATCAGCAATATGGATCTGAAAGAGAATACTGGAGTCAAAAAAGGAGAGTCCAACTAGGGATATAGAAAACAATCTTTTTTAACACCAGCCTTAAAGTGTGCCCTATGCAATGCTCTGATTCAACCTCATTTTGACTATGCGTGTTCTACCTCAACGAATCACTTAAAACCCGTTTGAAATATGCACAAAATAAATGTATACAATTTTGCTTAAATATGAATAGTC
>JAUZNK010002467.1:0-11443 GCA_035046665.1 Euphysa ruthae
ATTTCGAGCCTACGCTATTCCTATAAAAACTTTAAATTTTTAATTGTAACTAGCCTGATGATAGGAGCAGTATGACTTATGAAACGTCGCCAAATAAAATTTTATAACTCGTGAAATACGTTTTATCTCTTTAATTATGTCCACATATGTTACTAATTTCTAATATCTCGGTTGCGTTTGGTTATATGAGACCCACTCTCCGCATCTGAATTGCAAACGTGGATCGATATAAAGTGTGTAAGATAAAAAACAACTATTAGGTATCCATATTGTTCACTAATCGCATTAAAATAGACTTCCATAAAGCGATCTATGGCACCGAGGGTAAATTGACAACCTAAGCTGTGGACTGCTTTTTTTTGGTTGGAAACCTAACGAGATACACGCAGTCCATTTGTAAACGCTAGCTTCGTACATCTCCTCTTTCACAACACCAATGAGAAACTAGGATGAGTGCAGTGTTACCGTGAAGCCTCGGGCTTTGAAAGCAGTTATGATTTTGCAATTCACCAGTTGGCCCGGCCAATAAGCACGAAGTTATAACGTCTTCATACTTTGACTGTGGTTTGAGTAGGAGGTGATGAATGAACTTTGTTTTGCAGCACATTGTCAGTCGACATATGAGAATCCTCGCTGGATGCATTTGTAGGCAAGTATCTCGTACCCGTAATTCAATTTGAACGTTATTTTGATACAAGGTCACGTATAAATTAACCTCAAGGTTTCAAATCGGTGCCAATAAAATGAAAAATTCACTCGTTCATATGGATGATTATCTCACAGATTTGTTGGAAACAGCGTTGGACAAAATTTCCAAACCACAGATGCGAGCGCATCCAACTCGAAAAAATATAAAAGATCTCAAGAAAAAGCAAGAAGAAACAACACCTCGCCATGAGCTTATCCAGGAGAAACCAAAAAAGGTGAATAAGCCAATTCAGAGTCAAGCATCCCTAGAGGAGCATTTGGATGCACTAGGTGGAGATGATTCTTTTAGCCCACTTCAAATGCTCAACTTAAAAGGAAGATACCTATATTGCAGGCAGAACAAGCATTCACGGGCAGAATACCGAATATCTTTTCACAGAACCTTTTGTAAAGTATCAATTTTATTTGCAGGATTTATGTCACAGTTTTTTTTGTTGTTGATGAAATTAAATGAGTTATTTAGGAGAGTACGAATAATATAATAAAAACAACAATAAACAAATAAGAAGGTTGGGGGTGGGGCGAGAAGGAAAAGTTAGGTTAAGTAATTACTAATTGATTAAAAGATAAGCGAATAAAAAAGTCTCATTCGATGCTAAAGATAGCTTATAGTACATTTTAAACAAGAAAACTTTTTAAACTTTTTTGAAGATATTAAGACTTTTGACACCTTTTAATTCACAACTTAGAGAGTTCCAAAATTTAGGACCTCTGTAAGACATAGAATGTTCTGTTTGTTTACAGGAGTTTTTTGGTTGAACAAATGTTTTTCTATGATTAGATCGTAAGTTAATATTGGAAATGTTGAGTTCCAAAAAAGTGATCATAACTTGACGCGACTTTTTTTTAGTAACTTTGAAAATACACATCATGACTTGGTAGATATTTAAGTTGTTCAGAATTTTTAAATTTTTAAATCAACCATTACAGGTAATACGCTATCACGTCTTTTTTTTTTTTTTACTAGCATGGTTTTGTGGGTAGACTCCAAAAAATTAGCATATGAAAGATGACTGTGTATAAAACTGTATTACAAGATTTTACGAGATTGCATGTTTAGATGGAGTCTCGATTTGTATAGCAGACACCAATAGGACTTGCGAGTTTACATTCTAATTTTGTGATATGACTTTTCCAAGATAAATTCTCATAAATTAAAACACCAAAAAATTTTAAGCAATTTTCTCGTTCGATGGCTTTGAAGTTATATATAAATTTGGTAGTTTTAAGAGAAAGTTATCAAACTTGTGAGATCTTGTGGAAAAGTGTGAATTTAGTTTTATCTGTATTTAAGAAAGGTTGTTTGCCATGATCTATACATTAAATTTTTTGACTCATTGTTCATGGCGTTAAAAAGGATTTTGCCCTTTTTATATCTAAGAAAGAAGTGTGTATCGTCGGCAAAAATATTCGATAAAATGGTATTGGAAGCTTTATACATATCGTTGATTTAGATTAAAAAGTAATGGACCCAGAGTCTATCCCTAAGGAACACCGGACAAAACCTCTTATAATCCTAATTTTTTTTTAATAACAAAATGTATTCTAGAGTTAAGATAGCTTTTAAACCAATCAAATAATCTCCCTTTAATTCCATAGTAAAAATTTTTCTCTAACTAGGTATCATGATTGACTGTATCAAACGCTTTGGATAGGTTTACAAAATCGTGACAGTTCTCCGCTATTTCGATAATGGCTCGCGAGGTTTCAAAGGGCAGGTTTCACCTGGACCGGTAGAACTCAGTAAAATTTTTCAGAAGCAGGGGATAGCCTCTTCGAAGTATAGTGACGACGAAACACAGCAAAACGGAAATGGTGTTAAGCTACTAAACCAAGCCATGGACCACGCTTAGTAAGGAAGTCACGACGAGGCAAAGGCTGCTTTAAACCAAGCAAGGAAAATTAGAGCGTCACGCGATAAATTCAATAAGCAGAGAACTATATCGCTTCTCTTAGAAACCAGACCATACTAGGATACCTAATAATGGCATCGACTTTCATTACTCTCCCTAATAAAGATCGCTCTGTTTTACCAGGACAACACGGCACGGGAAATTAATCAGTTAAGTTTGCTGAGACTCTCTCATTTCCGGGAGATTGGGAAATGTCCTACCAAATTATACACTTGGTATAATGTTCTAGAAAAGAACAACCTACTGGTTCTTCTCGTAAAGAAAGTCCACCTAACCCCTGGGAACTCCGACTTTGCGTCCACAATAGTAGACTCATTTAATAAGCTCCTTAAAAGAACAAGCCTCGCAGTCTGGGTGAATACGGTTACGACAAAATCATCCATCGTAATAACTAAAAATAATGCTCTTTATTTGAGCTTCTGGGCTTCCCAGCAGGGACAAACCTCGAGGCTATAACTCATGTTATTCCCAAAACTGTGGACTCACTGGAGGTGCTAACAGTTTTCTCGTCTATCGCGACAAAATCAAAAAACGAACGTAAGCACTTTCCAAGTCCCGCTCCTGCGAACCAACCAACTGAAATAATCGATTAGGATGCTAGTGGATCTGACTACGAAACTCATCCATTGAACACACGCTCATTCCATTCAATCAAAGTATTTGTTAGAAACACACATGATGATAGCATAGGCTTCAACCAATGCGAAATAACTATTTGATTCGGCATTTGCAAAGTGAAATTAGAGTCCCAGTAAAACTTACTACTGATACAAAAAGCCGCCACTCTTTTTATCACTATTACCAAGCAGGTAGAGCATTGCCTCATTAAATACACAGGAGGCACAGGATTCGGGGTGGAATCGAGCATATGGCTGCCCTGTAATGAAAAGCGCTGCCAAGGCTGCTCTGCCAATTGCTTAAAAAGCAGTCTCCGTGGCTTTTACCACTAACTGTCCTCTAAAAGAGACATTGAAGGCAGTGGCTCAAGCAGCAGCTATGACGGAAAACCTCATAAATCTTCGACGTACAAGGCTTACCGTTGTGAGCGCGATACTGTGAGTATGTTAGCATGCGTCTCCGTTAGAATTGCGCGCATTTTTACGTCATTTATAACACTGAAATGTAAGCTGTTCATAAAAAGAACAATCTTAACAGGCATTTACCTGATCTCACAGGTTGGTGGTGCCCCCAGCACATATTAATGTGATTAGAACTTACCACGAGTTCTTAGAAGCCGAAGGTGACTTAGATCACACAAATGAGTTTCGTTTTGAAACGTGCGCCTATTATGACTTTATGGATCTCTCTGTTAGCTATGTCGATGTAAAATTTAAGGTAGTGTGCACTGCAGAGAGTATCGTAGCTGGTGATAAATTAGCGTTGACCAATCTATTTGCTCATGGTCTCTTTAGGAAGATTTTTTAGGAAGATAAATTTGGTCGAGCCATGGCAAACCTCGACAAGCAGTGATATCTCTAAAAAAAGATGCTACCCACACTAATATCGAAAAACAAAAACTGGGGTGACAGTGGTGCTGGTTTGCTCAAACGATGATATCCACACATCACGGCACATTTCGAGAATAAAGGTGAAGCTAGTTTGGGATTTGTTGCTTGAAAAACTCTCGTGATAGCAGGGCAGATTTTAATGCTGCACCGACGGTAACCGTCACGTTCCGCACTTTTCTTTGGATGATACTCTATGACACGGCAATGCGGTTGTCCTTAACTCAAACGAAGTCAGAGTTGACGTTGATTGCCACCAAAGCGGTGGCTGGAGCCGCTATTAGAATCGCTCCTGTCCATAAGTTTCTGTAACTTATGGACAGGTTTCTCTTCTACTAGCAACAAGAGACGGGCAAGACTCAGATTAATCTGAAGAATATATAGAGCAGGCTTTTGTCTAGCCACGTAATTATAGCTTTTGCCAGTGCATTAGTGTTTGAAATGAGATAAGGGACAGAACACAGAACCCCTAAAACTTAGCAACTTATGTAATGAATCGGCTACAGATGACCACTGGTTCGAGGGCGGTACCTGAGATTGCCTACGAGCCACTTTTAAACGTAACAACCTTGAAGGATTCCTCTGTCTCGCTAGAGCATCTTTCCACACTGGATGTTGCCGGTAAGGCCTGAGCAGCCGACGACAATCTTATCGACCTTCATTCATTCATTTATTTATTTAACGTTGGTAATGCTTACATAGTTGAAAATGAATATAATTATGTGTTAATAAACACTAGTATAAACCAAAAATTTGCTTTTCATGTGTAAATTATAAAATAATTAGTTATAAAACAAAAACACACAAAGAACTAATTAACGGCATATTAGTTATGTACATGATTCACAGATCCATGTCTTAAAACCTGCTTTAAAATAAGGAAAAGGTTTTCAGCTTTTGTAGCGTAGGGGGAAATTATTCCAAAGAAAACACGCTTAAAAAATAAGTGAGTTAATGCGTAACCTTGAAAGCTATGTGGGAGTTAACTGAATTTACGCATTTGTTTTGACAGGCGAAGGATCAAAACGTGCAAATTGGAGTGACACTCTGGGAGGATAATTATCAATCGCCAAAAACTTTGCACAAGCAACAGTTCAACCTGTCACAATTATTTCCGATGGTGTGATTGCGGTCGTCAGTTGTAGAGGAAGTAATGGATTGTAGTACCGGGATGACTTCAAGGGCTATATATGTCAAGAAACACGCAGCTCGAAAATTGGGCCACAAAAAACGTTTCTCGCTTTACGCCGACGACATCATTCTAGGGCACTGCACATTCTTTCGTAAGTGGCTTGCTGAAGTTTTCCACTGGCTAGGCATCGAAGGTTACAGTTATAACACCAGTTATAGCATCTACAGATACCGTCTGTGCGGACTTGCAGACTATATACTTTGGTCCTGCGAAAAAGGCGCCATAAAAGGATAGCGGGTTTTGGTCCTGACAGGGCAGAAAATGCTCTGCGCATTAAAATTCTTGTAAGACGAGGTTGATATGGCTTATCTTTTTCGCACCCCTCAGTTGTATAGTGATAATAATGGCTAAGCAATTGCACCAAAGACCATAGCGAAGAAGGTCAAAAAACTAGCTCCATGTTGGTCATTTTTTAGTGGACAAAGTATATTTCGACGTTGTTCATTACCCCTTCTACATTCGGTTTGCTTTGGTATGCTGTTGCAATATTAAGTTTACTGTTAACCACGTCCTTGGCTATATTTTTCAACAATTATCTATATATATAAAGACATTATTTAAATTCAGTATGTATTAATGTATTTCTATTATCCATAGTTCTTTCCACAAGAAAAAACTTTTTCCTAATGCATCACGTATCAAAAAGGGAAAATTGAAATAACTTCATATGACAAGATAGTTATTTACATAATATTTTCAAGAAAGTAAAATCCTGGGAACTACGACCCTGCGTCCACAATAGTAGACTCAATTAATAAGTTCCTTAAAAACACAAGCCTCACAGTCTTGTTGAACACGGCTTTGATGAAAAAATCTATCACAATAACTAACAATAATATCCTTTCAGGGATTTTAGTTGTGTTTCTGGGTTTCCCAGCTGGAATATAATTAAAGGCTGGAACCCATGTTAGTCTCAACCTTTTGGACATCACTGGAGGGGTGAACAGCCTTCTCCTTTATGTTGGCATTATCAAGAATACGAACGTATACTATGCAAACATTAAAAAACAATGTCACTTAATACACGTTAAAAATCAAGGCAAACTTTCATAATTCAAAATGCATGTAACAAGCATGCAGAGCATCATTTTATGAACAACAAATGAAATCTTTTTGCAACTTAAGATAATTTAAAGCAACATGTCATGAGTTACAATATTTATTGAGCGACGTTTCGGGAGACAAACTGCTCCCATCATCAGGTTAGTTACAATGGTCAGTCCTAGAGATTATATAGGTTTCCGTGATGCGTGTTGCAACAAAAGGTCTCTATATTAGCTTCGTGTACTCTATAATGTCTTTTTTTCACCTTATTTCATTCTAAAGCAACATTTATTTGTAACTGAGCAGAAGAAAACGTAGAATTTCATAACTTTAATAAATCAAGGGCTTTTCTACATTCTATATATAAGTTTTTATCTTCCATTATTTATAAAATCTATGTAACTATGCAGTAAAATTTAAAAAGACCTTCAAGGACAATTCAGCACTTTTCACAACATAGGATTCGTGAAAATTCGATCAGAATTAAACAATGTGAAGTGTGTTTTAAGATATGGTTTCCTTTATAGAAATTTGAATTATACTATATCTTTATTATCGTATTAGAAATGACAGAAAAATAGAAATAGTTGAAAAAAATACATGTATTTTTTTGTGTGTATGGATGCACGCTTCTGAAAGTTAACACCCACCTCTCCCCAAAGCAGTATTTACTCTTTTTTCCCTCATTTTATCAAAACTATGCATTTGAAATATGCAAAGTTAAGAAATATTTTTTTTTTGCTTTGATTGTCTTCCAAGATGATTGATGGAGGTTGAATTTGGTCATAATTTTTAGTGACTTGAAAAATATTTTCAACACTCCTATTAAATTTAGTTTGGTCTTTTATGATCGCATATCTTAGACAAGTTTTGTTTAACGTACTATTATATGTGGTGAAATTACGTTCATTTTAAGCGATTTTTATGACGACAAAAAATTAAAATTTCCGAAGTAGAAAAAGAGGCTTTTTAAGCCATGAGATTGTTGCTTCCTTTCTTCAAACAGTTCATACTTTCAGAGCAATTTATTTCTTTTGACTTACTTACATTATAGATAACACACTAAGTCGTTTCAAAATCCAAAAAACGTCCACGCGAAGTTCAAGAATCACGTGGATGTTTTTTGACGTTAAAATTACGTCATGGGATGAATTATCACTTTATTTGGACTTCCGAATTTATGCTGGTATTAGTTCCAGGTAAATGATGTGAACACGTGCAACTGTCTTGGGCGTGCGATGTACCATATGCCAAGCAATTTTTTTCCATTAAAAAGCTTGTTGAGTATTTAAACAGCTACTTAGGTAGTAGTTTAACTTACTATTCTCACTTGGAATAACTTGTTTTAGAAAGAAGAAGACTAATTCTTTTCACAAAGATCAATACGCAGTCTTGGACAAAGACATCCTGTTTCCTAAAAAATGTCATCTGTGAAAAAGTCAATAAATACAAGAAAAAGCATTATCAAGTTGGAACGTAAAAGTGTGGCTCAATATGTCATTATGAGGCTGCAAAGAGAGCGATGAGAGAATCATAAAATATTGTGAAAATTATGACTTTCTATCCGCAGAAACATATTATCACAAAGAATGTTGTAAAATTTTAACAAAGTCAACAGCAGAAGACTGTCAAAGTGAAGGTAGCCTGTCACTGAACGATGTGGTAAAGCTTGAAAGTAAGACTGCAGAGAACGAGTCAGTTGTTCATGGAACATCATGCAGAAAAGTTGCCGAACTTGAAACAGCTTTGATGATTCGAAAGTTATTAGAGTCTCAAATATTTTTACCTTCATCCATTAGAAGAAAAATTCCCACAACACCGTGCTATTTGACAACATTAATAGAATGTAAGAGTCTCTTAATGGGAGCTAGACATCCCATCATGGAAATGGTATTGTAGCTCAGCAACCTTTTATTAGTTCGCAAATTTTAATACCAAAAATGCAAGAACTAAAAAAGAAGATAAGAAGTAAAGATAAAGAATTACCAACTTATAATACCTGGAAAAAGCCAGGTGCTCCTGAAAATGCTATTTTTCATGACATGATACCCAGCAATAATTGTCCTTTCATAAGTAATTTCGTTTGGGTTTTAGTGCGTTGCTCACCGGCAGTGACCACCAATAATCGTTTTTTCAGCTGGACATGATTCAACATGCTGGCCTGAAAAAATCAATATACTTCAAAAGATACGCTTGGTTATTTGTCTACAAATAAATTCACTGACGACACAGATGAATACTGTTTATGAGATTTTACGCACAGCTGTACTCATTAAAGATAAACTTAATCTTAGCTCAATTTTTATCGTTTTAGACCATTTATTCTTAAGCAATCGAAATACCTTGGAAACATCAAAAAAATTTTAATAAAATCATTTTCAAAGTGGGAGCATTTCTTACGATTGGAGTTTTTCTCGCCATCATTGGTCTCCGCTTTGATGGTGGAGGCTTAAGAGATATCATCATATTGAGTCTAGTATAATTGCAGAACGTTCAGTGGAAAAGTTTATGAATGGAAAACATTACAATTGTGGCGTGAGGTTTTACAAATTAATGTATGAAGCGTGCTTCCGACTTTTATGAGAAGAATTTTTCCATTCAATTGAAGATTAAAATGACACAAAAAAACCAAGTGACAAAAAAATCAAAGTGTCTTTATGGAATGATGTTTGACTTTTATTCTTTTCAGATTTGAATCCGTGCGTCACACAAAACTTTTGAAGTTCTGGAATAAGGAGCCTTTTATCTTTTACAAAACTTTGGAATTTATTTTGCTAATAATGTCGCGAGCTAATTTGTTCACTACACATTGTTTCATTATGAATGAAAATTTTAAACTCCAAACTGATGCATTATTTTTATGACTTGAAGTGTAATATTAGTCAAAGTGGTGGTTATTATAAAATATATAAGATTAAACTCATTGGTGGAACTGATCCTAAGTGTCTAATTTTTCTCACACCATCTTTCCATTTATTAGAATCCATACACTGAGTTAAAACTTCCCAGTGGAATCCTCATCTTTGCGGATTTTAACTAAAAAGCGCTTCTTTACAAGAAATCTTTCTGATGGGCTTTACAATTTTTTTTAAATTCAGTGATGCCAAAGTTTTACGGTAAAGACCTTTAAAGTATTCGAGATTTTAAACAAACAAACATTAGCAAGACTTTTTTATCGTGCTCAAAAAGCCAGAGCTAATCACAAAGTTACTATATTTAAAACTATCACAAAGTTACTATATTTAAGACTAGAGTTAAGAAGAATGACAATCTTCTTTATAAGAAACTATATAAATAAAATATATATGAAATATAAAAAAATAATAAATGAAATTTTAGTCTTCCATAAAAGTCATTGCACCTGGCCCGCCTCTCTTCATGAATCTTCTCCACATTTTATGGCGGTTATTTTCAGAAAGTTTCACTCGATGTTCTTCTTCAATTTTTTCGTTATAGGCTTTTAAATTTTCTTTCACCCACAATTCGTTTTTCAAATAAGCTTCTTTGGAATAATCATCAAGCGCTTCCCAATATTGCTGTGATAAGGTAAGTCCCCTATACGTGAGGTACTCTTTTTCTTTATTTCCGTATTCGTGTTTCAAGATCCAAAACTTCCATACCCATCTAAACAGTAATTTTATAAATGTTGTTAATGCATAGGTTTAATCTAATCTTATCACATATTATTATAAGATAAAAATACAAAGTTTATGTTCTAGAAAAAATGAGGTAGGTAAGTAGTCAGAGAAATTCCTATTTTACGTGGAAAAATCAGAGAATATCCAACAGTTTACCAACTGGGTCAGGGTTATAGTCATAACTAATTCTAATCAGTAAGGTTAAGCCCTCAGTACCCGTTTACCGACATAATTGGTATGATAAAGTGCTCGGTTGTTACTATTGCTGTGGATTCATTTTTATTTTTAATACTACTGGTGATTAGGCAGCAAAAAGTTATGTAATAAGTAATTTAGGCAACCAAGGTCTCTTGAGGTAATTTAAAACGCTTACCTAAATGTAAAGGAAATTATTTTGAGTAAAAAAAGTTCCAAAGACAGGGTTCGACAATCACACGAAATCATAAATTTGACAAAATCTTTCAGTTCTTTCAGTTCAAACTTTTATATAGAATGTTTTTCACTGATATTTTCCTTTTAAGCCGCATTCTTTGTTTTTTTAAATATCACCATAAAGAATTTATGTGATTTTACTGAAAAAAGCCAGCAAACTTCATTTGTATATCTGTATATTTGTATATCATTTGTATATACTGGTTAAAGTGTTTTAAAAACAAATTACCTGGTAACCCACAAAACGTAACGAGTTGCATAGTATGGGAAAAAAACAACTTGCACCCATAAAACGTCCCAAAGAGAAGCTTTTTTATGGTTTCCTCTTATTTCTATAGAATCTTCAACAATCTCTTTTAAATAGCGTTCTTCTTCTTTTTTTCTTTCGTCTTTACTCTTTTTATTTGTCTTCTTCTTCGAGTTACTCGCCAATAAGCCTTCTTGATGAATAATCTGCATTGCTTGGTTGCGAAACATTGGATTCTGCATAGCGTATTTAACAGAGTCATTGTAACTTCGGTCAGTTTGCCAGTACTGGAGTGCAGAGATAATGGTTATCGTTGCCATGAGAACGTAACGAACATCAACTTTAGGTGTCAATCGGCGTTTGTAATATTGGTAATAATGATAATAAGCTTCTTCGGGGTTGTCCAACATGTAGTCATAATCTTTTCTTGATTCCTCATCTCTAAGAATTTCGTAAGCTTTTGCAATCTATGAAAACAATTGAGGTTAATTTATAAACGGCATCTTTTGTAAATATCAATTTTTATAAATTTACATCAGTAATCTACGTCTTATGAGAATAGGCGTGTGAATTATTTCAAGTTCTCTGTTATATATTATATGTGGCGCAATTAATAAATTAGTTCAAATATTTGCGTTAAAATTATATTATAAATTCCTATTTTGTATTTCGGTCTATTTAAATTCTTCATCAGCAGTTGGGCGGGAAAATACCACAGAACACATATTATATATTCAATATATATATATATATATATATACATG
>JAUZNK010002468.1:0-11442 GCA_035046665.1 Euphysa ruthae
ACAGTGTGATGACATTTACCCAGAAATTCCAACAAGAAATAATGATAGGAAGAAAAACTGTAGCAGGAAAAGTCTGGTTACTAAAGTGGTTTTCTGAACATTATACGAATTTTAATAAATTTTTTTATTCAGATCTACTCTTTTTGTTTTTTAATTATCCTTTGCAAGTAAGGAAGTAAATATCTTTATAAATTACTACAAACTAAAATATAACATACCTAAAATATAAAAACGCTATGCATATGCTTTTAATTGTAAAAAATGCATAAATAAATAAATTATTTAATTAATTAATTAATTAATAAATATGATTTTTACGCAGCCTAATTTTGGTAATTTTTGTTGATTTTGTAGGAACTCAATACAGTTAAAAAAATTAGTGGAAATCTGAACATTTTTAAAAAAAGAGTAGATATCCTAACATGCAAAAACAGAGATTGGAGTTTAAACGTAATAATAGGTATGAATGTGCGAATATACTTTGAATAAGTGTAGAGATCCAAATAATTTTAAGATATTAGATTGGATATGTGTATTTGTTATAGTTTTTGAAATTTCAATCTGTACAAATTTCCTATCGCGTAATTTTTATCCAATGACTTCAAAAGTTCATTTCTTAATAAAATACAAAAATTGCTCATGTGTTGAAATTTCTAGTGTGAAAATTATCAACAGTTTGTAAAGTAAACGGAACTTTTCAGTCAACTTTTTGAACTAACTATATCTTGCAATTATTTTAAAAACATTTATTCCTGTGCACCTTTTACCAACAACACTTTTTGTTATTAGGAGATTTCACTTCAGCTGTTTTATCAACATTACTTTGTAGCTGCTTTGAGATTAAAGTAAGAGAAATTCGTTTCATTTTAAATTGTTCTGATTGTGATAGAAAATTAGTGGCGAAAATTTTACCAAAAAATCATATCATAGGTGGAAATTTATCAAAACTAAGTGGGTTAGCCAATCTACAAGCAAAATTTCTTAAATTCTTTGCATAAATTTGAATTAAATATTAGCAAGGTTGTGGTCTTTCATAATGTCTTGACATATTCTTTACAAAACAGGATAAAGTTCTTAGGTAGTGAACAATTTTTTTTTACAAGGACAACGTGTGTATTAAAAAAATCATAACATATGCATTGATATCGTAATTTATATAATATTTGGCATCCGTTCATTCGCAAAATACAACTTTCTTCTAAAGTTCAAACCAAATATTAGGAAATTGTTTTTCATCATAGTCAGCATAAATAACTAAATGCTATACACAAAAATAAATTATTGTAAAAAAATAGTTCGTAAATGTGTTTATTTTTCTACAAGAGCTATACTTTTGTTTCAATTCTACTCACAACTTTTTTTTTTTTTATCAGTAAATTATTAATTTGTTATTTTAAATTTTAACTTTTTATATCTCAAAAAGCAAGTGTTGCAGGGTAAAATAGTTTCATAAATACACTTAATACATATTTTCAATTTATTTAAAATTAAAAAACTCAAATGTTATTTGCACATTCAAAAGGTTTTGACAATCTGACAATTTTTACTACAGAAAAATTATCCATCAAGCTTTCAGAAGCCAATTCAGAAACATTTTATTCTTTTGACAAAATTTCTTTTGACACCAAATACTCTCCACGTAATGAGCTGCAATTTTGCAAGCCTGAGAATGACTTCTCAGTTTAAACTTTAACATTAGATCGGTTCATAAAACTTAGAGACATTTAAGACCTTCTATAATTTTATCAATAATATTTTCAATTTAATATGTCTTACAGAAACATGGGAAAATTTCCAGTCATCATTGTGTAACAACTCTCTATTTAGTCTGTTAGGTTGTAATCTAGTCACCCAACCACGTTCTCACAAAAGAAGAAGTGGTACAGAGACTACCTTCAAATTTCCTTTTCAATTAAAGTAAAAAAGAGTCTTTGTCATTTATCTTACATATTATATGCAGCATCAAACAAGCTTAATACTTTATTTCAAATTCATTTCTGAAAAAAGAACTTATCCGGTTTATTAGTAAACTATGAGTTAGAGGTATATCATTTGACTAAAAGCTACCTTAATCTATAAGACAATTTATTATAAATAAAATCTCTCGATTAAAAGAAGTTTTGTCTGGTGGTACATAGGAATCGCTTCTGGGTCCTTTATTTTTATAAATTTATATCAACCATATGTATTAAAAAGCATCGAATAACATATCATTGATTATTTTTGCCAGCGACACAAAATTGTTTCTTTGAAATAACAATATTAAAACCCTTTTTTTAACGTCATGAACAATTAATTAGAAAAAAATAATGTATTTTACAAGGCAAAAGTACTCTCTTAAAACACAGATAAAATAAAATTCAACAGAACCTAAAGTGGCATACGCTACTGGCCGGCTATACAAATCTAGACCATATCTACACATGCAATCTTGTAAACTATTGTATTTTAGTTTTACCCACAGTCACTTTTCATATCCTATTATTGCTTGCGGGCCTACCCACCAAAACCAATTTAGTAAATTTATTAAATCTTCAAAAAAAAGTCTGCAAAACCATAATGTACAAAAATAGACGTGATATCGCGTTATCTGTAAAGGAATATTTAAAAGTTCTCAATATTTACATCTGAAATAACCACCATACCTTGATTTTTATGTTTTCACATACTAAATATCAAGTCCCATTAATTTTTGGTCAATGTTTTGCACTTAAATAGTAACTTGCGTTCTAACCATAGAACAACATTTACTTAACCAAAAACCACATGTCAATAAATAGAACATTTAATCTCTTAAAGATGTGGAGGTCTCTAAGTTGCGAACTAAATGGTGTCAAAGGTCTCAATACCTTTAAAAAAAAATCAAAAAATTTCTTGCTTATAATGCAGTACAAATCACAAGGAGGTATTAAACGATTATTTATCAGGAAAGTTTTTCAATGAAAAAACTCCAATTTTTTTCCAGGTTCCATCTATTTGGGAGATTTAACAAATAGTGTTAAGTTTACGAGAAAGTTAGGAAATATTTAGGAGACGTAAAATTTTTAATGCATTATAATATTATATAAAAAACATTACAGTTTACTAACCGACTCAGATTAAATCTCATTGTAAAAATTGACTCGACATTACGAAAACTTTATTTATTTAGTTTGCATTAAATCTTTCGATTCCCAAAGTGAATCAATATATAAAGATTTACAAAATGATTGGATGCTTGTTGGCAATCTTGTATTAAAAATATATATAAAATATATATGAAAATATATAAAAATTTAACACAATTCTAAAAAATAAAAAGTTTTCTTACTCCAGGTATTAATATACAATAGAATTTATATTTTCTGTCAACTGTATTCAAGTCAAGGTCAATGTCAATGTTGATAGAAGAAAACTGTAACACAATTCAACGAATAAAAAGTTTTCTTACTCTACTACTGATAATTTACAATAACATTCGCGCGTAACAGCCAAAAATAATTTTTGATTTTTCTCTGTATATACATTAACTTTTGATCTTTAATTACAAAAATACTTATATTGTGTATAATATTTCAGGTATTTTTCTATTCCTTTTGAATTTATAAAATACCACCGTGGTTTTTTGAAAATTCGGCTTTTTGCATTAATGAGACAGAACTTAAGGTCACTGTTAACATCTACAAATAATAATTTTGAAGAAAATTAATTTCAAAAAATATTTTCCTTTTCTTTAAATGTCATAGTTTTAAATTACACAGTTTGGTATTTTGGTATCTTTACAATATTTTACGTTACTGTCAAATGAACTACAGCTGCAAAACTCGGAACGCTTGTTTATTTTGCAACCAAGACCATTCGAACTATTTTCGGCTGACGTCGCATTTGCAATTAATATTTTTAAATAAAAAAAAACCTGGCCATTTAATTTATAAAGTCATATTTTTGTTAATATTTAGTCGTTTTATTTGTTGATATTAGATTAGTATTTGTAATTTTGGCTAGATAATACTGAATGCTTTCAATTTGTGTGTATGAGTTGAATACTTAATAGAATAAACACCATTTAACCTTTAAAACAACATGGTTTGGCTACGTTTTACTGTTGTGAAGTTCAAAAATCAAACAAAAAGAGTGGCCATTAGGATAAATGAATTTTTTGACGTAAGTTTAGATATAAATAACGAAGTTTTATAAAGATGTTTGCTCAAAAGATGTTAAACTAAGTAATTGTTTTTCTCAGAACCCTCTCTTGCAGTTAATTATTATTTTATGCATAACTCGATTAAAGCGGAAGTTTCGTGTCAATAATGAAACGTGTTGCGGTAACACCATAAAACTGTGCCTTGAAATTTTATTATCGTCCACGATCCAACAAAAAGGAGTAGTGGAACAAGAGAGAGAGAATGAGAATGTTATATTTAACGTAGTGAACCAACAAATTGCCGAGACAATATTTCCAGATGGGCCCATGTAGCGGGTCTTGGAGTACTTTATAACGCCCATTTGCGTCTACAAAAATTCGCTCAATCAAACAACCCGACCAATTTGAGCTAGCGTTGCATTACGCAATGATTTTTGCTCAGAAACTCAGAGATAACATGGAAATAAATTTCCGCCAGAGGTGACAGTCGAACTCGTAACTTTTCGTTCCGGAGTCAAACGTCCTACCACTGTGCGAACCCCGCTGCCAAACATGCATACATACACACACTGAGACATTTAGTTTTATATTCATATAGACATTTAGACATAAATTGATACGGCGGTAATTCCTTTAAATTATGATCAATATTTTGCACTAAGTCTTATCATAAGACTCAAGTAAAATAAGGATTTTTTTTTTGAATATGTTTTTACATGAAACTTCTGAAGTAGATGCAAACAATGTGATAATAACTCAACTAAACATATCATATCTTATCAGGCATTTGTGATTTCACAAATTTGACCAGTCAATTGAGTTAAGTTAAACACTGCTGATCATATAAATCATATTTTGACATCTAGGAAAAGATACCAGCCAGTGGGATGGTAATTAGTAAATAAATAGTATTATGATATGAATATATTACATGGTTTATATTACTCTGCTGTTATTTGTTGTCTATTTTGACACTATCCATTCCCTTGGCGTAGAAATAAAAAAAAATCTTGTTTAAACACTCACCTTAAAGTTTACATTAACTACTTATGTACTTAAGTACTTGATTCAAACCTCCTAAACTATACTGAATTCAGACCATAACACAGCTGGTGCAGTTCATATACCTCTGGTAATATAATTGAGTCCTAAAAGGCCATGCCAAGTTTGGATCATAGGTGACTATAAATTTTTCCTCGCCAATATTTTCAAAACATCTACTTTGAAGACGTGCTTCACTGAGCCGTTGTAGTGATTTCTCTATGGAAACGTCTTAAATTCGCAGTAAAGCAATCTATTGATATGACATACAATATAAAAAATATTTACTTAAAGTAAATTATAAAAACTAACATATAGATAAAAATAACATTTTCGTCCCATATGAATAACTACCTAGCAGAAAACTGGAAATTTAAGCTTTTTTTTGCTGGAAAATTAAACTTTATTAATCAATAATATTTTTTTTTTCCCTTTATTTATGTGTGTTCTTTGTTTTTTTATCAACTGAACTGTTTATTGCGCTTTCACTTTAATGTCTCTCAAACTTGTTTTTTCATTATTTTAATGATTGTATTGTTTAATTATTCATCTTCAAATTACGAAATAGAATTTATCCATTTTAAATCATTGATCAAACAAAAAGTATTTCCAGAATTTTTGCTAAAACTGTTTGTTTTCTACAATGACATCATTAGAAAATAAACGAAACACTAATCCGTAGTCAATCATTGATGAAAATTGTAAAAGATTTGGGTTCCCTAAAATACCGCTGCATTGAAATCATAAAAGAAAACAACAGTTCAATAAAGTAGAAATTATAGAATTGGATGATTAAAGTAGTTTAAAATGACCCTGAGTGTTATTTTTAAAACATAAACAGCAACTGTCAAACATGTAATGTATAACGTCACCAAGATTTTTGAGTCTATAGCATAAGGAAATAGGGTCGCACAGATCAATCGGTTACGCTTCGTTAATTAAGAAATAACGATGGATGATTTGAGCTAGATGGCATTCTGAGTCAAGGAGAGGTGGTGATATCTCGGTGCGAACAATCTAAGTCGTTTTTGAATGAGTGAAACTAGCTCACTCCCAGTACTTGTTTTCACGAACAATTTATTTTTACGTTGTTCACCCTGACCTGTCAAATGCATACCCCTCACAGTAGCCGTAATCAGATCAGAGGGTAGCATGGACAACCTATCCAATTCAAGCTTCAAGATTGTTATCAGATTCGGCTATCAAAGCTGCATTCTCATGATGCTGCTAGTATCTAAGTGGCTTATGTCACCTTGTGCCAAACCTTAAAAAATTAAAGGTACTAAAAAATTTTCTCAAAATGTATGCCTTCTTCTGGGAAGGGATTGCATTTAGATTGCATCTTTACAAAGCAGTATGACACGTTCTTGGGTGATACGTGTCGGAATAATTCGGAGCGCAAATTTGGTTTATTGTGAAGTCGAATGCCCATATATTAAACCAGTGTGAACATGTTTTTATACTTAATTTGGTAGATATTTGTGACTTTCCGGATCTCTTTCTCCAAATTCGTTACAGAATTAAGCAAATTATTGCTATCACGGATAATAATGCTACAAATATCATCGCACCTAGCAAGTTTTCCAACAAACCGGAGAGTTGATTTTCTTTTGTGGTGACTTCATCTTAGATTTATTACCAATAATAAAATTGAATATTGCAGGCAATGAATTTTTCTATGTCCACAGAGTCGAGTAAGTGCCTGAGATCCAAAGTCGTGTTCAATCCTTGAAATCTACGAAGATGGAATAGTCTCATCAAGGTTGTTTTTAGCAACTTCAGTAACGGCAACTTTCTCGGCAAGTATTTGCTCAATATATTCATTAATGAAATATATGTTCATTCATTATTCGGTTTTCCTCCATGGTTCGAACATACATTGCTATAGAAAATAGTGAGGTATGTCTCGAAATGAATATTTGTGCCAAATTACGCAATACACAGACAAAATCTCTATGAACACACTTTCCATTATATATCAGTTTTTGAGCCAAGGAAAGAGATTCCCTCGGCTTACAAACCAGAATCAAGAACTTTTCCCATAGACTACATAAAAATTGTTTGTCATAACTACATTTCCATTGTGGTCCTGTTATACATCACACACAAAAACATATTAAGCTGAAGCATAGTTATATATAAAAAAAAAAAAAACGGAAATTAACTTACGTCTAAACGAAAATAACCATGGTTTCGATGCTGCCAAAACAAAAGAGGAAGTTGTATATTTACAATTATCTTTTCTATACCTACATGAGGCTCAGTTAGAGTATACTTTTCCCTAAATGTTTATTAACTTGAAACATTCCCATAGCCTTGATTAACATTTTCCAAAATTTGATATAAATGAAATCACTCTTGGCTAATTTAGTAACTGCCCAATTAGATAGGTACCGAGACGGGTTCATAGGGGTCTTATTATATGTTTAATCTCCAACCGTCACTCGGATCTGCCAAGAGGTTCTCAAGGCCTTAGGAAAACCATAATATCTTCCTAATATTTACGAACTTTTTAAGATAATTTTTCATCATCCATGTGAGGGTTAGTTTCACTTTTTTACGTAGGTAAAATAACAGAAAGGAAACATCAGTAACTTTTAATATTGTTACCACGGTTGTTTGGCAAGACGGTGCAGGCACCACTAATTGGGAGCCATCTTTCTTGTGATTGCAATCGAAAATATAAGTTACAAAACTAGGGTGAACCACAATTTTGCATTTTCTAGATTTATAATGATGGCAAGTCTGGATTTGGCTTTCTTGTCTCTAACTTACTGGGCAAAGACTTGAATGAATTTGCATTTATTTTCAACGTTGTTTTTATAACATGCCCTTTCTTTTAATTGAAGCATTTTTTGTAGCGGACTTTTGTGACGTGTTCTTGTGCTATTCCCATTCGTTCTCTTGTTTGTCCTGTAATATTATTGTGGAAGTAAATATCACTTAATACATCAATTTACTTTGGATTTTCCGTGCGGGATATATAAAACGCGTTTTTGCTCTAAAATAGCGAAAAATACTTAGATTTGAAACTCCTGTGTTTGCCATTCAGATAAATATCCATCGCAAATCAATTGGCTTAAATTCTTGAATAGCAGTAGCATCATTTATATTGTAGTTTAGAAGTAGATTATTCTCATGGCATCTGATGATACTAAATTCAGAGAATATTTCGTCAGTAAGTATACAAAGGGTTCACGCAGAACGTTTGTTTGGAAAAAGTCGGCGATTCAAATTTTTTTTTTTTTTTTTTATTTATTGTATTTCACATTTTAAAAAATTTTTCCAACGGTAACATTTAAAAATATACTATCGGGTAGGGACTAAATCTTACAATATGGTACTTCCCAACCAATAAATGTTTAGATATGCTGGAATATATTCAATTTCTGAAATTAAATTTCCGATTACACTACGTGTCAATTTTTTTCTAAGAGAAACCCTGTATAAGTCAATTTATTTTAGGTAGCGGTTTATTGTGATTTTATACAGGGGGTAGTGTTTTTCAAAGTTGAAAATTAAAAAGGTTATGAGGTCGTTTCTTTTATGCCATACGAAATATAGAGAAAAAATAACGTTAATTTAAAGCCATAAAGTTAGAAAAAAAACCATTTGTGGAAATCTATTTTGAAAATTAGTGAATATTTAATTAACTTATATATACTTGTTATTAACTATAGACTTGTTATTGCATACTTTTGTAATACATAAAAAAGAGAATTGAGATATCAATAAAGCATAAACTATGTATAAATTATTTGTTACTTTTTTTTTTTTAATGCCAGATTAAGCGTAGTTTTTCAGCTATGAAGTTTAGATCTTGGTATTTTAAGAAATATTCTTTCTTTAATCACTAAAGGACTCGACATCATTTTTAAAAATAATGAAAATTATTTTTATAGTTGCAGAGTCATCTAATGAGGCAACTAATGAAATTTTAGTGTTTGGATCAGTTATAAATTACCCTAAAGCAATCCCACATGGTGAGATTTACATTGATGAACTTCAAATGGGGCTACTTCTATTATCAGATGCGCAAATAAAAGAAATTTTTCAAAAAGGTAAATTAAAATTTTTCTATTCATTTGTAATGATTTGAATTAAGAGTGGCAAAAAATATTTATAAAGTGGCTAGTGTTTCTTTACAAGTTAACTGCAATTGATAATTTAAAAAAGTTATTAAAATTTATTTCTTAAAAATATTTTAGTTACATTCTAAAAAATGTTTGTTTGTATAAAAACAAAAAATATTCGCTTTTTGAGAAATTTTACATCAAAAACAAAGTCAAGATGAGAAGAAGCAAGTGTAAACAGTGAAAATATATATACTGACATATATAAACTTAAGGATTAATGATAAATATCTATGAAATGTTAGCACAAAGAGCAGAATATTTCAAAAAGGCTAAAAATGTATGAATTTACTAAATGAATTCTTTTCAAACATGTTATATCGTATATATCGTAAGTAGTATGGTATGAAATGCACATTAGATGTTGTATATAGCTTATCATTTAGTTAATTATGAAATTAAAGATATTAAAAAAAATTTTATTTCAAACAAGAGCAAAAAAAATTTTTTTGATTTAATCAAAAGTTGTGACGAGATGGCATTTTTTTTATACAATAAACAGACTTTTTAAACCTTGATATTTTTATTTTGAAAAAGATATTCTGTCTTGGTATTTCATGCACGTCGATGGAAATATTCCAAAGACCTCCACAGTTTTAAACTTTCACATACATTTTATTAAACTCTTGATCTAACCAATTATCACAACAAGTAACACTGACAGATATTTTTGGCCAAATTCGACCTCTTCAAACACTTGAAAAATTGATATGGCGGTAAAATCTGCCAAATACATAGCCACTCAAACAGATCAAATCTACCAAAGAGTCTTTTATCTTTCTCTGAAAATGTGGAAGCTACATCAGTCACTGAAACGTAATGATTACAATAAATGAGATTGTACGAATAAAAATACATTATTGCAAACTTCTGACCTTACTTTGAGCATTTGTAACTCTCCTAGGACTTTTTTTGTGTAACACACGATATTGCTTAGACCCTGGATGCAATTGGTAATCATTATTTCAA
This sequence comes from Euphysa ruthae, assembly GCA_035046665.1. Lineage (NCBI taxonomy): Eukaryota > Metazoa > Cnidaria > Hydrozoa > Anthoathecata > Corymorphidae > Euphysa > Euphysa ruthae. The sequence goes on from JAUZNK010002468.1 coordinate 10,267, forward strand.
GGTGTTTATGGCCACATAGCAATTTTTGAACATCACGTGTTACTGACTCTGAGTGCTTGGTAATCGTATTGATGAAAATAATAAACTTGTATGATGATATCATCGTCTATGTGAGTTTTATAATTTAGGTTTACAAAGATTTAATTTTATTTTTTCTGCCAGATCAAGGGGATGAATGTGAAAATTCCGTAGTCATTTAGGTTTGTTATCATTTTTGCGATTTTTGTCATGAAAATCACTTTTAAAACATACATCAAAAGTGAATTTCGTCCCAAAACTTAAACGACAAAGCCTGATGTGATATTACCATGGTTTTAGTAATAAATAAGATTCTGAAATCAAAGAATTGTTGGAATTATTGTTGAGAAAATTTTTAAAGGATGTTCTACACGGTAAGACACTAACCGTGAATGGTTCTTTTAACGGTATCGTGTGGTAGTTTAATTAAATATACCTCTTTTGTTTGGATTTTAATTGCATTTTCCCTCTTAAGATTTTTTTTCTTTCATTTTCTGCGGTAAATTAAATTTGAGGGCATTATCCGCTTTTTTTAAAGTTTTCATTGTGCAAAAAACCTTATTTATTCTCTATAAATGTCAATTCAAACAAATGGTTTACGCTTATAATTATTTACCACAAAATATATTCCACCGAAAGAACTAACTAATTTTATTCGCAAATAAAATATAATATTGTTATTTTTACTGTCAATACTGTCGACAGAAAATTTATTTCTTTTTACAACCTTATTATTTCTGGTAACGTATGGAAACATTTTGTTTGTTTAATGGTGTTGCAGTTTTCTTCTATCAACATTTTTATTGAATGTTATGCTAACATCACAAGTCTACAACCACTTTTAGTCAATGCAGTCGACAGAAAATTTTGTCAACAAGTTTCCAATTATTTCATGTACATATATAAATTACGATATTAATACTTATGTGACAATTTTTTAAATACTCGTCATTTTTGTAAAAAATAGTTTACGAAATCAGATTTCTATCCCGTTTTATTTAGAATATGTCAGGACATTATGAAAGACGATAATCACGCTAAATTTAAATTTAAATTTATGCAAAGAACATAATAAAGTTAGCTTTTAGTCACGTTAACCCTCTTACTTTTTATAAATTTCCATCTAAGATAGGTTTTTAAAATTTTCATCGCTGATTT
>JAUZNK010002469.1:0-11442 GCA_035046665.1 Euphysa ruthae
AGACACTAGATTTAACTAGTTTATATCAATACAACAACTGTGATAACTTCAACACTTTAAACCCAGTTTCATTTCTACACTTTGGTGAGGCTAATATTTTTGAAAACAAAATGATCTGCACACTTTTTCTAAAAGCTGCTGGAAAAACATAATGTAAAACGGCCACTGAACAAGGTTATCACTCGGAATTTTGAGCCCTCTTCTGTTGATAGCATCAGTGTAATAACCATGTATTTCATAATAACAATTGGTATCTTCCAATTCAATGCTTAGCACGCTGAATTTTCACTTTTTTCAATAACAGATATTTGATCTATAAAGTAAGTGCCACCAGACCAGCTTTCCAAAAATTTTTGCAATGGGGTCAGTTGTAAAGCACTCAAGTATAACATAAATGACTCTAGTTGAAAGAAGATAACGCGCTAAATCAATTAGAGATCTGCAATTGTGAGAAAGAAGTTTTAGATGTGTCTTTGGTAAGTTGTTTTACTCTTTGGTCATGTGGTCTCTTAAACTCAGCCATTTCAGCTATGTCCAACAATATACGTTGCGAAGGATCATCTGGTGACTCTATTACTCCTCTTACTTTATTTATGAATCTTAAATTATCACTTTTAGACATAACATTAACTTATTTCCTAAAATCAAAAAATTTTTTTTAAAATAAAATTATTTCCTACCCACTTTAATTAAAGGGTGAGTTTTCAGTGGTGTAACTGTCTCTTCACAAATAATACGCAAACGAGTTTGAACTGACTGTCTTTCAATCGGTTTAGGAGCTATAGATATTTCAGTTCATTTAATTGGATAATTTTATAAGGTGTTCTGCTTCTAATTAGTATAGCTCCTTTTAATCACTCCATTTAGCAATCACAGCCTGACCATTGTAGATGAACCTCATTTCTCCCGCTTTTTTTTTTAGTCAGTTAATTCAAATATATTTGATAATACAATAAAAACATATCATTTTTTGTCAACATTGGTTTAACAACAGCAGTGTAGAATTTTGAAAAAAGTTTTGCTTTACTCGATTCCTATCTGGTATTACTGCTAAAACATTTCCTCTGTCAACAAAGTTGATTGTTTTTGTTATTGGTTGGCACTGGTCAAACTGATTAAACTGAAATTCAGTATTTAATTTTGTAAAATTCTTGGCATAAACTCTGGCACTCCAAAGAGACTTTTAACCATATAGAAGAGAACAGAAGTTGCCAAAGAATCTGGGTTATTGACTGCAGAACCAAACAATGTCCCTCTTTGATATAGTAAAGCTGATTTTATGTAAACTTCATCTAATAATACAATACACTGTCTCTGCCTTATATCCAAAGCAGTAATCACTTATTTAACAAATGATTCATCATCCAAAGAAAACTTTAGAAGTAATTCTTGTTAATATTCTAACACTGGGCAGTTTGTAATTATCACATAAACGGTGAAATAAACTTCTACTTATCGCAAAATATTCAAATGCACGTGATTCTTTAGTGGGTATAAACAGCTTCCAACTTCTTATTTCCCTATTGCGTTTACTATCACTATTATTTTATATTAGATCTACGACTTTTTTTAGTTTTTTATTTCAGTGTTGTTTTTCAAGTTAAAAGCACTCTGACTGATTTATGAGCCTTTGTTATATATGCATATTTAAATTAAAAGATACTGGACTCATTGCGTTTTGATTATTGCGTTTGTATCCCAAGTATAGCTATTGCATTTCTTTAGGTTTTTGGTTAACACAAAACGTTTTGGCACAGAGATAAATTAAGCTCCAGGGAAAAATGTCAGGAAATTATAAATATGGCTCCGATCTCTAATTTTTTTTTATTATTTTCTCTTTGAAAAAATCAGTTAATTTTGATCTATTTGATGAATATAATTTCATTTGCCGTAGTTAGGGTTTACGTTTTACGATGCCGACGATTATTTCCCAACTGAAGCTATTCATAAAATGAGCAAGGGGATTCCACTATCTGATGATGTAAGTTTATTATTTTTACTCATTTTTTGCTACTCAAAAACAATTCTTAAACCTCAACATTCTATCTCTTTGTAAACCACGATATTTCTTTTTTCAATGCACCACGGTCAATTTTTATTCCACCCCTAATACCACTTTCTTTTATCCTAGCTTAAATTTTTATTCTAACCTGAATACTTTTTCCATACTGAGCAAAACAAAGCAAAAAAAAATTGTTGGTATGTTGTTATTGCAAATATCGTCTGCTTGAAAAGTAAAAAAGCTGTTGTAATATATTTCACTATATCTTTTAGGATCGATTGCCATGGTTAAACGTATTATCTGAATTAATCAAAAGGTAATATTCATTCACTGAAACTTTATGTATAGAAATTACGTTTCACGTGTGACGGCGAAGAAATTTATTTTCTAAGACACAAACATAACTAAGACAAATATGAATTTTTCTGAAAGAAACTAATTTCAGCCTGTAGATTTTCACCTTATATTTATGAATGGTCCTTCAGTTTATTACTTATATTTTAATATACGTCACTTAAATAACGGCCACATAAATAGCAGAACTAAAACATAATAAAATGTTTTTCAGAGTAGCCTTTGTTGTTTTTATACAAATATGTGAAAACAGATGGAAATTTAGTTGAAGTATTTATAATTTAAGTAGTTTTTGGAGCAGCTCTGCCTATATTGTCCCAAGTTTTCTGTGCTTTGACATATAAGTTTTGAAATATGCATTTTTCTTTTTGTAGGAGAGGTGTTTAGGTACTAGACTGACATATATGGCAGATGCAGATGATATAATAAAATATTTCAAGTTTCTATTAATAACAATTTTTAAATAATTTCACTAAAGTAACAACAATTGAACTTACTAAACGTATTTTCAACTAAGTTTGTGGGTTATCAGTGTGGAAACTTCTTTACACTCATAAATCTTAGAGTATAATACAACTTCGGCTTCATTTGGGTCTCTTATGCCAAAGAGCTTCTGAAGACAACGTGTTCAGTCAGGCCTCGGTGTACTGAAGACAACGTTAATGGTTGTTTCAATATCTTTATCGATGAAAAACTCTCCTTCATAATTTCTTAATTCTCGTATTTGTTGTCGCCATTTACATATTCAACGAAGTCTATGTCAATGATACTTTCATCATCAACGTCTTTTTCATTAAAACTGAGTTATAGACATGTCATTTAATAGTGCCTCAAATACCATCAACAACATTTTTTCTGTTAGAGCTTGCAAATTATTTCCATGTAATCGACAGATTTGACAATTGTTGTAAGAGTGATAGAGCTGCTCTATCTCACCAAATATCGACACTTTTCACTATTTTTGGGAATTAACCGAGGAGAGTTGACATGAGGGGTTTTATTGACATTTTTTTGTGCTGTATATTATCAAAAAAAAACTGTACTTAACGTATTTTTGTGAATGTATGCCACATATGTAAACACTGTAAGCTGAACCTGAAAAAAGTTTATTTTTAATTTTTTTCTTGGGGAAGAATTTATTTTAACTTATAAAACTTTTAGTCAGAAATAGTTAGAAAAAGAAAATTATCAAAAAATATTATGATCAGTCTGCAAAAAAACAACAGAAATTGCCTTGCCCCAATGAGCACTTGGTATTTCATCTTGCGATACACAATTTGTAGTTTTCAATAAAATCAACCTGTAGCAAACATTTCTCACTGCCAAAATTCGCTCGCGAGGCTTTATGGGGCCCTGCCTGAACTCTGTTCAACATCACATGTCTGATAAAAGTTGAGATTCCTTCCACATGTTCGGCTTATAAATATAAAGTTCCGAATGATGCCAGTTTTACCATATGTTCACCTTTCCCAACAGGATTTGGAACCCTTTTCTATTTGTGCCATTTTATTCGAAGCACTGCACAGCAGAAATTATTGCCACTTTTAGTAGAGTTAGAACTAGAATCACTACCAGAACCTTGTTTTCTGTCCATGTTGCTAATAAGCGTAATTTCCGACAGGGGGTAATTTTGGAAAAATAACGGTTCATTTTTGAAAATATTGCATCAGTTTTTGTAACGTTGGAAGTTCAAGCACAATTTTATCGAGAATATTTCTATTATAATGACTTATAAATACCGTGTTTTCTTACATTTCATCAAATAAAATCCAGGTTTTTCGATCAAATTTGTACAAAAATCTATATTTCAATAATTTTGGAAATCCATGGAATCTAAAACATCGATAATTACAGAGAAAAACGTAGTTGTCTACATTTTTTTGCACAAAATGAAAAATTAAAAGATTTTCTTCAAAACGTTATCTGCAGAATTTAACGGAAACCCGTAGTTCATTTCGATTTAGGTAACAACAGATTTGTCAGACAATCATGGACAAAATAATATGAGACTTTTATGCAATTTGGGCATCTTAATAACTAGCAAAAAATACCACAAGCAGTTAAAAATATGGATACACCGTCCTTGGTACACTCAACTCTAGGTTTACTTTTTGGTTAACAGACTTATAAACTTATAGACTTAGAAATTTAAAAAACATAAAATTTTCTAGACCTAAGGGATGAAAGTAACAAGTCCGTACTCATTTGGGATTGTCACAATTTTAGGGATTTTTGTCTAGAAAATCACTTTTACACCATGCCTCAAATGTGACTTTATGCTAAAATTTGATAAAAGTCTCATTTAATATAACCATGATTGTAGAGGCTCCAATAAGGCTATAAACTGCTTTGTTTACTTCCCTGGATAATGATGACCAATCTGAGCCAAAAATGTTGAATTGTCACCTTGCGAAGTAGTGGCAGCAAACTGCAGTACTTTAAAAATTTCTTCTTGTAGGCGTTTTATGGTTTAATATTTCTGTTTTTGTAGTCGGATTGATTCTTTTGTATATTGCTGTGTTTTTCCAAACTAAGTTGCTTTCTTACATGTTCACAGTTATACATCTTATACTGTTCGCTAAGATTAGGGTTTCTTTTTGGATCTGATTACTTTATAACACGATAAAGTAACTCTGCTTAATATGTGAAAACTATACATTTAGCACGAAATCTAAAAAAATTGAAACAGGATTAAACAAATTTTTACCTTTTTCTAAAGCTGCTTCATTTGTTGTAGCACATATCCAATATTTTAAAATGTTCTGAAGCCATTAAATGAGGTTTAATTTGAACTTCACGTTAATAACGCACGTTATTGTCTTTATGTGAAAAAACGGAAAATTGTAGAAAAACGAAATTGGACGCATTATTAGCCCTTGATAAGAGCTATACTTTGGCAGGTCCATTTGCTATTTACGTCACAATGCATTCTTTTTTTTTAATGAATCAAAAATCTAATAGCAAAAACATGCTTTTGTTTGTCAAAAATGTAACGCTTTTCAAGAGCATACCAAAATTGATTTTCTACTATTTGCCGTCTTTCACATTGAGACAATAACGTTATTTATGTGATACAAATTAACACCTCCTTTAATCGCTAATATAAAAAATGAGATGAAAACAGCATTTTTCATACATTTTTTTTTTCTATTTTTTTAGTTTGGATTTACATCTTTATCAATTTATAATGTATAATTGGTTACAAAACGTATTTATATCGCTGAATATAAAGTGCATTCAGCCGTATAAATATAAAAAGGTTTCCTGTTAATTAAAAAATAATTATGAAAATGTATTTGGCCAAGTGAAAGTATAAAAGATGTATAGACAGAATAAAACACTCCCTCTCGTATAACACCCACTTACGCCCTTACCACTATGTACAATAAAAATAACTGTTTTTATCTGATCCAATTTACATCCAATGATGATGTAAAACTATCAATTTTTTACTGTACTATGGTTCAATGACATCCTCAAATCATGATATTTTAAAATAACTTGCTATTATATAATAAACATTATTATAAATTATATATTTAATTTTCAGCCAAATATCAGGAGGTACTTCACTTGTACTCGCCTGTTCAGCATTAAAACAAAGTTATCGAGAGACATTAAAATCTTCTAATAAGGTCATATTTTTTCATCTCAACGGTAGTCAAAAGCTGATAAGTTCAAGAATTTCCAATCGAATGCATCAATTCATGCCCTCTTCTCTACTTGAATCGCAATTTCAATGCTTAGAAAAGCCGTCAAAAGATTTTGGATTCGAAATAGACATTGAAGGAAGCGTCAAAGATATCGTAAATAAAATTATGGCGATAATTGAAACTATCAACATTTCTTAAATAGAATATTGGGAAACCGAGATTCGAGACTTAAACGTTTTGGAAACAACTATTATAACAGCATAAATCAGGCACATTAATTAATTACAAACAACACCTGCTAAATAATGGAAATTTTTTAGTTATTATTAGCTATATCTGCACTAAGCTGAAAGGAAAACCTTTTTTGTCAAACTAACCTGCTCAATTATATTAATAGCGATAACATCTTAATTATAGGTGACTAAACACAATTAGGTATGTCAAGTCAATGTTGAATCGAAAATTCACAATGAAACTTTGCATATCAATATAAAAGGGCATATCACGTGATTCCCAAAAAGGGCTTATTATTGTTATTATTATTGTTATTATTTGTCTCTACAGCTTCTACGGTTCCAACTGTAATCTCCAATTTAATCGATTTTACTGTCAAACTTTCTTAACATTTTTCGTATGAAGGTGGGAACAAAGGTGAGTGCCAATAAGGGGTAAAGATTACACATTACGCTATACCTCAACCAAAAAAATTCAAAATTATGGAAATTATCTGGCTTTAAATAGCTTTGACAGATAAAAATAATTATTTATTAAAAATTTCACAAACAGCCTATATACATTTATCAGATTTCGGGAGCGAAAATTTTGACATATTTCATTTAAACTCTGCTAAAGAAATGCCAAAGCACACAAAATTCAGCATGAAGATGCTAAATTTTCAATAAAATGTCAAGAGATATTTTTTAAATTGCGTAATGGGAATAAATATTGACATTAAAGTGGATTTCAGGGGAAAAATTTTTACTTATTGCATCACGATTTGGGTTAAAATGTGTGGAAGGTAGCTGCTAAAAAGGATTTATTTTTTATACGAAGCTATAAATATTTTATAAACAATCTTTTAACTGATCAAAATATAGGCCTTTTAGGGAATATTATTTAAATCTTTCGTCACAACCCAAATAATTCAGAATAAAAAATTTGAAGAATAGGTCTCAAAATTAGACTAAATCAAATAAATTACCACTATGAAATTAGCTGCTTTTACTGTATCGAAAATATATATTATATTATTAAATTTCTCATAAAATATAATTAAGTTTTAAAAATATCCTTGGTATGTAGGGAAGAATTTTTTCGTTCATGAATTTGCAAATTCCATTTGAATTTTTATAGATTAAGACTTTCCTTAAGTTTCGTATTAATACGACGAATGTTTCGACTTAATACGACGAATGTTTCGTCTTAATACGACGAATGTTTCGTCTTTATACGACGAATGTTTTACATATTTTCGTAAACACCTTACAGATTTTATCATTTGATAAAATATTATTTCGATTTCGTTTTATACTAAACAGTGTACTATTTTGCTAAATGAGGTTTTCTGTAAATAATGACTTAGTGAGGCAGGAGTAAAATATTTTAAAACTTAAAATTCATAATTTAAGTTTTTTCTTAACATTGCTTGTTTTTGAGTAGATTTAAGGGGTGTGATGGTCTTGTTGTAGATTTAAGGGGTGTGATGGTCTTATTGTGATTAACAGATTATTGATTTAATTTAATGAATTAATTTATTTATTGTCCGCGGTTTATTTCATCTACTATCAAACAGCAACTTTTTTTTCTCCCCTAAAAGTTTCACTGTAAAATTGTCAAACTTATTGTCTCGCTATTTCAAAATTGACTTATAGGAATGCCTTTTGTTACGTATATTGGATGTTTAGAGATATATTTTTGCTTAGTGTATTAGACGTTGAGCGCAAATAGTTTCTGCATCATGTATTAGAATTTTAGTAACACCTTTCACTTTTAAGGGAGTAGTACAGTAATAAACTACTCTCTTTTTTTTCTTTTATACATGTTTTTAAATATTGTATGTGCTCACAAATACAATATCCTACTCAAAAAAAAAAAAAAAAAAACAAAAAAACATCAATCACTGGACCGTTAAACGAGACGCGATGGTTCAAAAATGTGGCCGCGGGCTTTTCTCGGAAACTTTTCATTATATTCTTTTGACACTTTTTATGATAATTTCTCACCACTGTAGTTGCAACTTGTACTAAAAACTAAGCTTTTGTATCAATATTTCAAAAATTAAAATTTTAATTATGGGCAATACAAAAATTAAAAAAAAAAAAAGAAAAAGTTAAGTAGTATTTCAAGTATGCCGCTCTCGATTCCATCGATCCTTTATTTTAATTAAATTTAATCATATTATGAGTTGTATTTGATTAAATTTATATGAGCTGTATCTCTAATGATACTTTATCAATTCTTCTAAAAAATTTTGAGTTGAAAAAACACAATTCCCCTGTCTTACTAGTGCTGAAACACTCATAAATACCTCATGTTTTCCCGCTATGTATCGTAGTCTGTATAAAAATTATCGTAAACTAAGATGGTGAAACAATTCACATTTCATATTTGTTTGTTTAAAGATAAAGAAATTTATTTTGGTGAAGTTTGATATTTTCGAATAGTAAAAATTGTGAAGTTTTACATTTTTATAGGTTGGTATTTTTGAAGATTAGAGTTAATGAAGGCCAGCATTCCACCAAATTGATATTTTGTTTCAGGCCGGAATTCCACAAAACTGATATTATATTGAAGGTCATTATTCCATAGAGTTAATATTTTATTAAAGGTCAATGTTTTTTTTTCAACTTGGTTGGTGCTATTTGGAATGTCTAAATCTCGTTAGGTTTGCGCTTTTGAATGCAAAAGTTTTTTGAATGTGATATTTCTTAATTTTTATTCTTTTGAAAGAGAATATTTTCATAGGTCTCTATCCTCGAAGGCTGATAATTTATAGAGTTGGTGCTTTTAAAATTTTAAAGATAATATTTTCAAAATTTGAAAATTTCAAATATTGGTATTTTATACTGTTCGGATTTTTGGCGGAAAATAATTTTGAACGTAGATATTCCCACAAGTAAATGTTTTGAAGGTTAAATATGATTATATTCTAACTTTGGTTACTGAACAGTCTAATAAATTTGAAAATCGATTAGTTTGGTATTTTTATTTACTGATATTTTTGAAGGTTAATATTTTCAAAGACTGGCGAAATTGAAGTCCATCTAGAAAGTTTATGACTTTATTACTGCTTTTTCGGAGATATTTTTGTGTGTGATGTATAACGGGACACACGATGGATATATTGTTGTGACAAACAATTTTTGTGCCTATCCTTGCCACGATTTGCTTTTAACTGTATTCTTATCCCTGTTGTTGTATTTTATTTATCTATTATTTTATCTTGCAATTTTCATAGCATATGTATATTTTTTAGTGGCAGAATAACTACTTACTTAAGATCTAGATATTCCATACGTTCTGCTGCGTTTAGGAAGACTAGACAAAGCAATTTTTTGGAAGTAATTTACTCGGGTCGAAAATAGAACAAATAAAAAATAAATTTGTAACATGAAATTTGCATTCCCAATTTAGAAAAAAACAAAAACAAAAATTTAATTCCTTTTTGGTGAGTTGAGTTTTAATACCTGAAATCAAAGTTGCATGATAAAGACAACAATTGTAAAATTAGAATTTGCTTTATAAGCATTTTATTTCATGGGTGCAAAAAAATTCAATGAACTATCGACAGAAGTTAGATCAGCAAAGAACCCTAAAAACTTTAAGTTTCTTGTTACAAAACATTTTAACAATTAGCGTTACCAGCAAAAATGTACTACAAAGGAACTTATTCGTCGGTATACCGACGAATTAGGTAATTTACGTACCTTGCTAGACTTTCTGTGAAAGACTTATATTTAAAGAACCTGAAAATCATGCTTTCTTTGTGATTAAAGTGGTGGTGCATCAGGAATTCTGGCTGTGGCATCAACTGGACACGTTATCTTCTGGCAAAAAATGTATATTCGCTGTAAAGTCTTTTTCGCCTTATCATTTATTAAAACTAGATGTCTTTCATTTTCAATGCATTCATAGTGCCTATTGACCTCTCTATAATCTCCTCTAATAACAATGTTTGTTTACCCATTTTCGTGCTTTTCTCAGAAATAACAGTATTTATGATAACTGAAATTATCAGATGATCTTATAAAAGGTAAATTCATTTCTTGAAATTTCTAGTATTTGTATTACTTTCGCAGAATTTGTTGTGAACTATGTTGTTGCCTCATAACTGGAAAGAAAATATTACCACAAAGTGCATTCGTTCAACCGAGCAGTTAACACCTTTAACATGTTTTTCGCAAACTTTGCTTGTTTTTTTTTTAGCTTGTTGGCATTCACAGTTTTTAAATGAAATATTTACTTAATGGATATCATTGTAAGAAAATTTATGACACGTGCAGAGAAAAATTCGAACTACTAATTTTCGGTTTAGATACTTAAATAACTTCCGAATTTTCGATATGGTGTTTTATAGGACTTTATCAAAAGCACGGAATAAAAAACGTGAAGAAATACTTCGGAATTTTTCGAACTTTCGGAGTTTCCAGAAAGACACTTTTGAAAACGAAAGAAAATTTCAATTAATCATTATAAATTTTTGCTTTTTATTTTTCCTTACTATTAACTTGTTAAGTTTATAATTAATGTGCGATGAAAAGATGATATGATGTAGGAAATTAAAGAATTTTTGCACCAATTATGTGTTTATTAGATATATTTTCAAATATCCGAGGTTTCCTAGTTAAAAACTTTTTTAAATAAGGATTTTTCATTATTAGCTTATTTGTACTTTAAAACAACAATTTTATAAATGCGCTACATTTTAAAAAGGAGTCCAAAGCATTTCGATCTGTTTTCGAGGTTACCATGTTTTTGATGTCGAAAACTCGGATATCTCGGAATTTTTATTAACATGGGATGATATACATAACAATGAAGGAAAGAAAAAAACTAAGAAAAAGGAACCTAAAATATAAGTAAGTAAAGTAAGTAACAATTTATTCTGCCACAAACAAATATACATTAGCTATGAAAATTACAAGACAACAGAAAAAAAAAAAATAAATAATAATAATAAAAGAACACTAACATGAAAACAAATGGTGGCAAGGATAGGCACAAAAATTGTTTGTCACATCAATATTTCCATTGTGGTCCCGTTATACATCACACACAAAAACAGATTAAACCAAAGCATAGTTAAAAAAGTTTTATTTTGAATTATCTCTATTTATTAGGTCTACGAACTATATCTAGAGGTAAGAAATGTCTCCTTGATCTTATGTTTAAATACGTTATAGTTTTTGATTGATTTTATTTCATTAGAAAGCC
>JAUZNK010002470.1:0-11441 GCA_035046665.1 Euphysa ruthae
TATAAATATATATATATATCTACATATATACCTATATATAGATTTCCTGCGAATAAATATCCTGTATTGGCATTCCAAGGAGCTCCTGGAAACTTTCCATCATTAGAGAGTCTACAACACTTGCAAAAGTATGTGGAGTTTTCTGATGAAATAAATAATTTAGCTGATAAATATATTCAGTCTACGATGGTCGGAGATCCATTTATTGCAATCCATCTTAGAAATGGCCGAGATATGGTAAGATTACATTTTGAAAATTTTTGTTTGTGTAATAAAATAGACTTTCGTAATAGTTCCTTATCACGTAAATATATTTGTCAAGCGTACAGGCTACAAATATATTCGCCTTAAATAGAATGATAAGTTACCATAGGATACAAATTAACAGACAAATTTTAAACTTTATTTTACAATGCTTTAATTTTAGTCTTTTTTCACTTTAAGGTATTCTTATTAAATCATGCCACTTATTGTGATATTGTTCAAAATATGTATCGACTTAAGAGCAGGTTTTTCTTCACAGTATACACCAACATAAGAAGACTTGTTTGGATCTTCTTTTTATTGTAATACTGACATCACTTTGTTGTTTCCTTTTTTTTGCTTAAGTAAAGATTTCTAAATAGATGCTAACTTCACGTAAATAAGCAGATTGTTTTAACGCACTTGCAATAACAAGTTTGTTTGCACATTAATAACCAATTTGTTTTTAGAATCAAATCCCCTATTCATGGTGTTTATTTGTAATATATTGCCCAAAAATGAGGTATCAATGTCATAGCATCATAGATTCGCCTAAGGGAAAATTTTGTCAGGATTTATGATTTGTGACATTACATCATTAAAATGATCATTAATCATTCTGCCTATGTTTGATCTATTATCTCCAAGATTTGGTTGGTCACCAAAGTGAAAAAGTCGCAGGATAAGTTAAGAGCATTCTTTATTCACAACATCTTGTAATTTGGATCTTTACTCCAGTACCTCCCTGATGGCTAACACCAATGCATATGCATTGGTGTTAACATACATACACATATGCATATGTATATGAATATTTATATGTAATTTTCCTCTGATATTGTTTTGGTGGGGAACCATCAAATTGCCGAGACAATATTTCCAGAACGGTCCAGGTGGCGAGTCTTGAAGTACTTAGAATGCCCATTTGCGCCTATGAAATTCGCTCAACCAAACAACCCGACCAAATTGAGCTAGCGTTAAATTATTCAATGAGATTTGTTCAGAAATTTAGAATTAACATGGAAAATAAATTTCCACCAGAGGTGGGATTCGAACTCGTGAACTTTCGTTCCGTAGTCAAACGTTCTACCACTGCGCCAACTCCGCTTTTAAATGAATAAATCCCGATTTTTTCCAAAAAAATCTTGTAATGAGGGCCAACATATTGCTTTTACTTTTTAAAAATTGTTTGCATGAAGTTTGAGGCTCACAATTAGTTTTAAAATAAGCCGTAAGTTCTGCTGAAAATTCCTGTTAACCGGTGATTGGGATAAAACAGGATTTCTGTGGGCCTAGTGCAGACGTGTTTCTTTAACAGTTTGTATTACTATTAGTTAGTATGGTAGTTATTACATTTTATTTTACAAAATGTAAAATTTGGGACAAAAGATACCACGTGAGCAAATATAAAATCTAATTTGGAGATTGGTGCTCTTGAAATATGATTTCAAGAACTGATCTCAAAAAAATTTTAAAAATAAATCTTCAAAGTGACTTAAAATGATTGAAAATTGATTTGAAAAACAGTCACAAATTGTTTTATTATATTTTTCTTCTCTTCAGACTCGTGTATGTGAAGAGTTAGGAAAATATGGCAATGCTGTGTTTGCATCTGTCCAATGTACTGATTACAAAAGGACATCAAAGCTAAAATTGAACCAGCAGATGTGCAATCCTTCAAAAAAAGAAATAATTAAACAGATACAGAAATCTTTAGAAGCTAGTAATGCTAAAAATGTGTATGTTGCAACAGATAACGATAGCATGAAAGAATATATTACAAAAAAACTCAAGCATTTAGAGGTTAGTTTGCATTTGTCTGGTTTTTTTTTGTTTTTTTTAATAATATACTTAACAATCTTGATGGTATAAGTGACTTGCAACAAAAGCATATGACATGAAAATGATAGCCAGTAGCTATTAGGATGTTTTTTTTTTAAGGTTTAAACTGATTATCTACAATTTCTTCATATTTCAGCAGTCATATTTAAATGATTCTCATTTATCCTTGGCAAAGGAATACTTTTGTCTTACTTTTGACTGTATCCCTTGTTGATGGCTAAATTAGCAGTTCATTGGTATGGAAAAATTATTTTCATACTGTAGCAAATTTTTGCTAATGGTATGAATATTTGTATTGCAGCTTCGATATTGAATTTGTTTAAATGTCACTTTTGATAACATACATTAAATATGTGTTATGAAGTGCAAAAAAAAAGCCAAGGCACTTCTTAGAATAAGAAACAATTTAGACACTGACATTGTTTTAACATTTAAATACTGCTCTAGTGCATGGATGTCTTTTGGGGCGCCAGTGAAGCCAGTAAGGGTCTTTTAAAGCCATGTTTTAATATATTCGTGATGTTGGCCTGCTGAAATTGTTTATACAGGCTTAAAAATAAACATTTGTTTTCAAAAACCTCATTCTTTGAATATTCTACAATATTTTTGATTATACAAGGAAATATTATTTCAAATATGTTGGCCGTTTTGAAAATTTTTTGGACAGGATAGTATGCCCAAACATACCAAAAAAAAAAACTCGTTTTTTGATTTTCAAGAAGTTACCCTGCGAATATGCCGAAATTATGGATTATGTAGTAAATAAATAATAAATATTTATATAAATAAATAAGAAAATATATCATACCAGTACTATTGGTACTAGGGACTTCAAACTCAAGATTGGAATGTCTACTGAAATGACATGTACTGGACATAATTTGGTTGGAGTTTCTATTGCTTGAGCCAAGTCTTCCTTCACATAGTTTGGCTTTTCAAGCTTAACCCATTTCAGATTTATATCTTTTATGCAACCTCTCATCTAATTGCTTCTTTGGGAATTTACACCTATCCACAGGTGATATCCCTATGACACGAAAACCAGCACAAAAATTAGATTCTGATAATCCTTATGCCAGATATTAGATACCATGTTAACAAAAATGGACTTCCTAATCGGAATTTATGGACCCCACTAATAAATCCAATCCTTTAAATGTTTTTACCATTGACTTTTAAGTGGCTCAAAACAACACACATCAAGTGACTGCAGTTTGTCTGTTACGTGTGGTGGTAATTTTATGATAAAAAATCTCTCCTTGAAACCATGCTCAATTATATCAATTGATACATGGATAGGTTACCCATCAAAAATTAGAAGTAGTGGTTTGACAGTAACATGCTTGGACAAAGAGAACCACTTGGTAAATATCTTTGTGGGCATCCAGCCACTCTCTGTGATTTCATAAAATGTACCTGGCGAGGCCCTCTCACTCCTCCATTTTTCACCCTTGCAAATTTTTCCCAGTAAGTATAACTAGGGGGTCAAGAACTTTACCAGCGTTGTGGTATTTTGAAAACCTGCTCCACAAGTCACCTTATATGCATTTTAGTGGTATATAACTAAACAGAGTTAAATTACTAACCTGGTCGAATGAACAAAGTATTTGAATGGCTAAAGCAATTCAAAGGAATCTTTGTGTTTACGTTCTTATGAAAAAATTGCAACATTATGTAATGTATCCACGAAGTTATGATTTTAACCATTGTTTTTTTTATATCTGATGACAGAATTTTTTTTTTTTCTTGCTGCTTTTTGAAAATTTTGATACAAAACTCTAAAAATAAAACTATTATTTTAAAATAAAACTATTAATTTTATTTTAAGTTATTTTAGTTATTTATCTAAAAATTGTTGGCAGGATCTGAAAACATTTATTGTTTAGAAATTTTTTAAAAAGTAAAAAGGACCAAATTGATCATCTTATGACTCATTTAGCCCTCTTTCAAGGCATCCTGTTTTGTTTGACTCATTTGGGTCACTATACAGTAATTTTTTGGTATGTAAATTACGTTTTTGTTGTAAAAACTAAATGTCAAATTACTGGACTACAGAGGCCATCTTTTAACCCATTAATTTATCTGTCAAATAATCCAACTTCCAATTGGTTTCTCAAATTTTCAAATATGATTTTTTAAAAAAAAAAATTTTTTTATAGTTTTAAAAAAATTGATTTTTAAAAACATTTCTATATTTAGTCCTTACAATATTTACTTGTTTCTGAAAAAATTTCTTATTTTCAGCTATTACTTCTTCATAAAATTCTTAGTTATAGTTCCAATTGCAATAAATTTTTGATAAGCATTAAAATGAAGTATTGTCGATTTGTTTATTACTTTTAAATCGTGAGTCAATCTTTAATTGTTAAATTTTCCTCAAAAAATTTTAATATGCTGAAAATTTAGATTATGTCAAGAAATCTTATTAATTCTAATGCTTAGATACATTTGTAATTATTTGTCACTAGAACTTATTAGTTGTGATATAAGTTCTATTTTTTTTTTAGAAATTTAAGTTTTTGTCCTTTTTTTTACTCTTGTAGAAATGGTAAAAAATTAATTAAAGACATTGATACCAATAAGTTAATATCTTTTGAATATGCTAAAATATTAAACCAGTTGATGTCTATATTTATATTTCTAGAAGTCTCTAGAATTTTGATAATTTTTCTGAAATTGTTGTATGAAGTTAATGTAGGACCATAGAAGAAACTATTTCTTTTTAATATTTGACCTTCAGCTTCAACATTCTTGTTATATTCTTTTTAAATGGTTCTTAGCTTCCTCCATGGTTCTCAGCGAAGTTTTACAGAAAATGACATAATCTTTCTAGAAGATAAGAGTCCCTAATGGTTGATAAGGAAACTTTGAAATCCCCTATTTTATCAAATATTTATATTTATGCTTTGTTTTTGTGTATTTTTGGTTGAATTATGTGTTGAACCTTCCAAAAAAAAAAAAAAAAAAAAAATTAAATCCATTTTTTTTTTTTTTTTCTTTATTTTGAATAGGGGTAACCACTTTAACGTGTTAAAATTAATTTAATCATGAATTAGCGCTTACCTTAAAATAACAACACTGATTTTATACATATTCACAAGTGGAAGTTTTTTTTTAGGTATCTGTCTACTCTAGATCAAGTAATTCTAAAGATGATATTGATGAACCTATAATTGATTTGGCACTACTTTCAAAGTCAGAGGTATTTATTGGGAATTGTGTTTCTACCTTTTCAGCATTTGTACGAAGACAGCGAGAATCTAGACAAGTTGTTAAAAAATGTGCTTTCTTTGGAATGGATTATAAATATCTTAGAGATGAACTGTAGGACTTTAAATATAATATTTATAAATGAATTTATAGTTATTAAAAAATTTGTTATTACTTTTTTAACACAAATTAAATTTTTAGTAAATCTTACAATTATTTATTTTTTGCTGCTAAATATTGTTGCATATTCATATGTATTGGCTTTTATTTTCATATATTTATATGTATTGTTCTTTATTGTCATAGAATTAAAACCATTGTTTCCCTAGATCT
Source organism: Euphysa ruthae (assembly GCA_035046665.1). Lineage (NCBI taxonomy): Eukaryota > Metazoa > Cnidaria > Hydrozoa > Anthoathecata > Corymorphidae > Euphysa > Euphysa ruthae. Next base: position 5,629 of record JAUZNK010002470.1, read on the forward strand.
TTACTTTTTTATTTTTTTTTAACGTAATCTTGAAATTTCTATTAAATCTCTAATGTAAAAAGTTCCAAAAATACTGCAGCTATTTATATTTATATCTTATTTATATATTTATATAGCGACTTGTTGAAAATTGAGGATTTTTGCATTACAGAATATTATTTTTAGTTTAATAACTTCAGCCTTTGTATCCTTGCATCTGTTAATTTTCTTACCAGTTCTTTAAGCAATGTATGTATTTTCAATTCTCAAAATATGCATCTTGTTTTAGGTGTGAATATACTATTTTATAAATTAACTAGCGGTCTATTCTATACTGCTTAGAGAATTAGAATTAGGTGTGGATATCCCATTTTGTATTTAATATGTTTACTTGCGGTCTATATAGTAATCACTGCTCAGAAAACCTAGATTTGAAATATGGACAATTATCTAAAAGATAAGGAGTTTTGTAGAAATTTTGTAGCGTTCTAATTATATTTTTTTAAATTTAAAAGTAATTTGATTTTGTTAAGCCTTCAAATTTTTGATTGATAGTCAAGTTAATCTCTGATTTATGATTTATTTCTTATTTATGAAATAATTTTTTATTTGAATAATTAAATTGATTTTATATTCTTATGAAAGCTTTTCAAACTCCTATAGATATTTTGGAAATTTTTCCAAGTCTATAGATCAGTAGATCTTACTCTTTGATAGATTTAAACTGACCAAGTTCCAAGTCAAGTTAGACAGTTTGAATGAATATTTTTTGCAGTTTGAAAAAGTAGATTATACAATTTTAAAGAATAAATTCCACATATTCTGACAAACAATTTAATTATTGGAATTTTTAGTAAAGTGAGAATTGGGTAATAAACAGAGCTCAGGGTCCATGCTTAATATTTCCTGAAAATGAATTTTTAATTTTTCTATGAAATTATTTTAAAAATATTTTGTATGATTTTTTAAGACATATTTTGTTGTGTCAGATGGTTAAAGACTTTTTTTGATATTCTTCAAAAAAAAGAAGAAAAGAAAGTTGTGTAACTTTTGCTGAAGAATTTGAATTTTTAATTCCCGCCAACATTCTGAATGCTTCAAATTATTGAATGGTTTTTGTATTTTTAAACATTTTATAAATTTAAGCCTGCTAATAAAGCCTTTGAATTAATATGCAACATTTTCCGCTCCTAAAGATCCTAAAATCTTCTAAAATTTTAAAAAGTCTTCAAAAAATACTGCTTTTTGTCTGTTTGTTTTTTGATTTCAAACTTGATTTATTTTGAGCATTATTTGAGATTTATTTTTGAATTCAAAATTTTTCAAATTTGTTTATTTAATTAACTCAAAAATGTTTATTACATTCGTGGAGTTTTAATTTATTTTTAAGTAATAATGTTGCTCAAGATAATTGCTTTTTTGACAATAAATAAGATATTGAATTTTATGGTAAAGTTTATTTTTCAGATATTGCTTCTTAATTTAACTTTTGATATCTCGTAACTTGTCATAAAATCTCCTAAAACTTTTTAGGATCTTGGTTTCTCAATAATTTTTCATCAAAAAATTTCTCCTAAAATGTCCTAAATATAATAATAAGTTTTTTTTGTAGAAAAATAGTGGCTTGAGTAAGGCCTGAGATTTACCGTAGTAATATTTCTTTACACATTGATAGAATGAATAAAGACATTCTCACATTTCAATTTAGTCCTAGAAATAGATTATCGTAAGGCTAGCAAGAATTTAATTTTTCTGCAGATTGTAAATTTTTTCTTAAATAGTGAAGATATTTTTTGTTTGTTTTAGTTTGCTACTTCACTTAAACTGTCTTATATAAAGGTTTAGTTTAATTTTGGCATACAAAAGTAAAGAAAAAAATATATTGATATATTTAAGTGAAAAATACATAATGGCAGGCTTAATCAAAGGTTTCTTATTTTCATGGTGTGGAAAGGAGCTAAAATCTCGTCCTAATTTCATGCAGCTTCCAGATGGCCCAGAAAGATTCAACTATGAGGTAGGGAAAGTTTAGTTTTGAATATTCACTAAGTAACTCTTTATTAGACTCATGCGAAGCTGGCAGATTGTTAGGAATTTGAAAATGTTTGTTTTTATGTTGGTAGATCTGTTCTTACCTTGTTTTCTCATATAGTTTTGGATTCATGCCAAAACGGAATTATTCTTTTGTATTCAATCATGTCCGTTTTTTGTCTTTTTTTTTGTGTCACCTTCATCAACCATTCATTAGTTTGACCTCCCACGAAGTTGCGGAAGTAACATTTGTCTGTCTGTAATGCTTTTTCTCAGTAATCACTTAGGAACTTATTCTGAAATTTTGCACAAATACAGAAATAAGATTTTTGATTTTTGAAAAAATTCATTTTTTTGGTACTGGGTCTGAATAAGGTCATTTTGGGTCTAAAATTTACATTTTTTAAATTTCCTCGAAATCAGTTCATTAACTTTGTTTAAATGTTAGTGAAAGGCCAATCATTTGATTTATGTCAAAAACGACAAAAATTAGTGTTTTTTTACTACTCCTCAAAGAGTTACACTCTGTGCTGAAATTTTGTATTTGGAAATAATATTTCTAATAAATAAAGCATGTCCACCATGTTGCAAATTTTTTTGAGCCAAGAAACAGTCATTTTGGGCCTAAATTCAAAATTTTATTGTTTTCTTAAAATCTGTTTAATATTTTTTTTTTTAAAGTTTAGTATAGAGTTAAATGAATATTGAAACTATAAGGCTATAGTTAAAGGGCTGTTAGAGGCATATTTTTCCCAATAATCACTTGACAGAATTTCTTGCTCTTTGGGCCTGTTGAAATTTTCAAAATCAAATTTTAAAATTTCTGTATCTTTTCCTTATAAATGGTCTAAATGATTATTTTTAGCCTAAAACCATATTGTAAATTTTCTTTAGGTTACTTTTAAAATATTATTCTTAAAGATTTTTTCTGATAATTTTTGTTGGCCTTAAACTAGTTGCAAATAGTGCTAATTTTGGCCTTTTTTTGTGATATTAAAGGTTTTAGATTAAGTTGTTTGTATTTTCATAACAGAGTTTGCCAGACTTAATTTCAACTTTGTTTGAAAACGAACATTCATTTTAGAGATAAAATTTTGAAATTTTTACAAAGAACATGTCTGCAATATGCTACTTAGTGTTTAATGAGTTTTTGTATTTGATGCTTTATGTTAACCATTGGATTCATCCTTATAAATATTAAAATTTTAATGGCCTTTTTTACATTCTTTGATATTTTTATTGTTGTTATTGTTAATTTCCTGTTATTGTTAATTCTAATCTAAAAGTAATATTTTTACTTTTTAGGCTGTATGTCCTGGTGTAATGTATACTGCAAGAGGAGGAGGTAAAAATAAGAAAGAAGCTGAAGCCGCTACATCACGTGATTTGTTGTGGCATCTCTTAAGAAGTGGAATGTTACCGTCTAATGCTGTTCCACCAAATATATTGGTGAGTTGTTTGACTTTGCGCGATTTAAATTAGGCCAAATATTAATTTTGAAAGTATAACATCCAAAAAAGATATTTAACAAAATAAAGTTGGTTTGTTAACTTCTTAACTGCAGAATTTGTTTGTCAGGCAATAGCCTCAGCGTTAGGGTTTTTTTTTTTATAATTTGATATTTTAATAAAAACAGGTTAGAAATTACTCTAAATTAAATATTTATGGACTCTTCTCAATTCAAAATAAAAATGAATTTTTCAATTACTGTATTACTATCCAAATAAAAAAAATTCTGATTAGATATTATCCCTTTGTGTGCCCAGACAAGGCCGGGATTTTAATTTAATAAAACTATCCCAGTCATGGTAAAGTCTGTGTTTCGCATGCTTTCCCTTTGTAGCCAATTTTGAACCGTTAAACAACTTCTAAATGGACTATAGACCAATTTTATTGAATTCTCCTTAAATTTTGTTTCGAAAAAGTTTGACAGTTATATAAAGTTAGAAATGGTTTGGCTGCTCAGACAGCTTTAGAGCATTGAAAAAAAAAGGTAAAAAAAAAAAAAAAAATACAATTGCCTTCAACTTCATTTTCCTGCAAATTAAATGAAATAAAGTTGAAATAACCTGACAAGAAGACAGCGATGTTGATTTGAACTGGGAAGAGGATGTCCTTAGTAAATTTCATAGTGATTGAGAGGAATCAGAGTCAGATTTTTATGGCTTTTCAGACTCTGAAAATCAGGAAAATATAAATGTTGTTTTTTCTTCAGATTATGGTGTTTGTTCTGCTTCTAACTTCTAAAATATCTAAAGACATCCCTCCTGGTTTTGATATTAACAAATGGGTAAACGGGGATACTGTACTTGGAGATAATCCTTGACCAATGTTAACAGTCTTACCAGGAATTGATGTTGAAAAGCCTGATAATCCAACTGAGTTGGATTTTTAGAATTTGTTACATGTTTATGTTTTTTGCATTTGATTATTATACATATACCTGGAACAATATCAAACATTTATTTGTATTCAATTTTAAATGATTTTTTTTTTTTGTTTTTTTTTTTTTAAAGATGGCATATATTGTGTGAGTATGGATGGGGAGATATAGTATAAGCTAAAAAGTGAGTCCTCACTGAACTTATACACTTTAATATAACAAGTTATGACCAAATATTTTTGTGTGTAATTGTCTATGAATTGTCAGTATGGGTTAAAAATAAACAATATTTCAAACCGAAACTTAAATTAATTTACAGCAACGTGTTTGGTCACATGACTCTCTAAAATAATTTTATTTAGATATGAAATTATGTAGATTATTTGTTTATAAATAATAATATAAATATAAAAAACTAATATAAAATATTAATATAAAAAACTTGCTTAAAACCTTGCAAAATCAGAAACGATAAAAAAAAAAAAAAAAAAAAAAAAAAAAATGGTTGACGCAATGAAAGGTTTTGAAAGGACTTTATAAAGCTTTTGTTTTGCTTAAAGTATAAATTATAGATTTATAAAAAATCATAAACAAATGTAATTATATCGTTATATATGCCCTTCTCCCTATTTATATTCACTTCATAATTGTAACAAGCAAACTTGCTGCAAAAGATCAACTTACATAATCACTAGCAAAATCAAACCATACAACTGTTAAATTAGCTAACTCAAAAAATACGACTTAATTTCTCTGTGATAATAAACAAGATTGGTATTAATAAAATACGAGAGAATGAAAAAATGAATCTAATTATCATTAATCAAAACTATAAAATTTTTCAGCAAACTATTCTAGAGCAGTATTCTACTGGTGGCCTTCAGAGCAGGCCCCCAAACCACCCTGCTCTGATAGGAGAAATTTCCCAATTGATTCCTGACGGCTTCAATTAGAAGTTTCTTGCTAATGCCCTGGTATTATTTGTTCATTTTAGGTATCATACTGAGTAAATATCAATAATAATTTGATTTATGGCTTGCTAGCACCAGGTTTAGGTGGCATAATACTTCTTTATTCTGCTCTATTTCAAAGTTTTCATCAATTGAGGCTGCTATTTCAGCATCAAGTCATCACCAAACTCATCTTGAGACAAACCAAGACAGGCATTGGTCTCTGTACTAAAAATTAACTTAAAAAATTTGAAGTCGTGCAAAAATGTCTCAAATAGTCCAAAATTTTCCATAGAATGTTCTAGACTCGTCACATGGCCTTCAGAGAGGTGAATGATTTTTCTCTTAAATTAGATCTAACTTTTTTGGGTGTTTTAAGAATTTTAGGTAATTAAAATTTTAGATTTTATTCAATAAGTAATCATAATAAATATTTTTTTTTCTAAATTTAGAATAGTTTAAATTCTTCT
>JAUZNK010002471.1:0-11441 GCA_035046665.1 Euphysa ruthae
TACTTACTTACTTACTTACTTACTTACTTACTTACTTACTTACTTACCTACTTACTTACTTACTTACTTACTTACTTTCTTGCTTACTTACTTACTTGCTTACTTACTTCACTAAAATTTATTATTCTAGACCCTTTCTGATTAAATCCTTACACCCCAGTTCAGACCACAAGTATCTATACATTGAAAAATTAGCCAAAATTTCAGCTAAAAATATTAAGCAGTTTCGGAGAGCAAAGATCTAAAATACTGTACATGTCACAGTATTTTAGATCTTTGCACTTCGTAAATTATGCCATTAGACTTAAAAAAATTCATAACGTTATTGTTATTTTGTCAAACGATTACATCATTTAAGTACATTAAAATATTATAATGTAGAAATTTGTCCAATTAGTGTACCACCTTAAGGATACTCTCGTCGTCATAAAGAACTCGGTAACGACACATTTCTGAAACGCAAAGCTCTGATACTTTCTAATAACCTACTCGAGTTAATTTATTTTTTTATCACAAGAATTTAGTTCGAAATTTGCTTAATATTTTTCATGGGTGGACCCATATCATCCGTCGTAACAAAGATATATAACCAATCAATCAATCGGTAATAATTAATCTTCCAAAACAACCCTACAACAAAAAAATTATATTTAATTATATTTATAACTATACAATTATTTTATAAAAAGTTAATAATACTACAAATAATATCTTTTAAAAAGTACAGATTGGATTTGTTGGATCCACTCATAAAGAAAAACTTGCCAAAGGACTGACACTATTTGATAATAAAAATAACCAGACAAAATAAAAGGAGAAAAAAAGAAATAGAAAAGGATGTAATATTAGTACGAACAACTAAATTCACAGATTGAAGATTAGAAAGGGACTTTAATGACAATCTTTTTGAATTGATGCAGTTTTAAATAGAGAAAGGAGTGAGTTGGAGTTAAAATTCTTAGATTTTCAAATTCATTTACAAATTATGCAAGAGATTTATTTCATTTACAGATGCATTGACAAGTGATGGAACATTTACCATGTTTTTGCATTTTATGGGATGTAACATAAGTTTCCCATTATCAAAATTTCTTGTTAAATTTTTATCATTTACTCGAGAAAGAAATTTTTAATATGGAAGATTTTTTTTGATAGAATCGATCCCTAAAAGAAGATTTGCTAATTTTACCATAGATGAAAATAAGAGAATTTTTAGGTCTTTAAATGATTCCAAGGCCTAAAGGATCCAAAGGGTTGAAAGTTTATGATTTGAATAGATTGTCGTTAAACAGAAATTATTTCATTGATATGATAAGTTCCTGTTTGCCACCAGATTTGACAGGGGTAATTAAAGTGAGAAAAGAAAATAGAGAAATTCATATTTTTAAGATTGGGTTTACCAACAAAGTAACAAATTTTACATAGCATACAGTTAGATCTATCTAACTTTTTTTGAAGTTCATCTATGTGAAATTTTACATAGCATACAGTTAGGTCTATCTAACTTTTTTTGAAGTTCATTTATGTGAAATTTTACATAGCATACAGTTAGGTCTATCTAACTTTTTTTGAAGTTCATCTATGTGAAATTTTACATAGCATACAATTAGATCTATCTAACTTTTTTTGAAGTTCATCTATGTGAAATTTCCATAGATAATTTGAATTGTTTAAAATATCAAGGTATTTAACAAATTTAGAAGGCTTTTTTCCATCGATTATTATCTTAATTTCATCATTTATTGACATTTATTTAATGACTTATTGATGTACAGAATATTTTTGTCTTCAGCAAAGTTTTGAACGAAAGAGAAGTTCACAGATTTATGTAAGCCATTAATATAAATCAAGAATATCAGAGGGACTAAAACAGATCTTTGAGGAACTCAGCATTCAATAGATTCTAAAGAAGAATCATCATACCCATTAATAGAAATAAATTATTTGTGATCATAAGATTGAAACCAATCCTTTGTCAATCATAATATTTTAATTTGGCAATTAGAATACTATGATCCACAGAATCAAATGCTTTTTGAAGCTAAATAAAAATTCCACACGTAAAATTGCCAGTATCAAGAGCCTCTCCCATTTTCTTTTCTTTTCAGTTATACCTACGAGAGCATGAGAGGTTGAATGTTTAGATTGACATCTAAATTGAAGTTCTGTCAAACAGTTAAAACTTTTGAATAAAACCTGGTTAAAATCAGTTTTTCAAGAAGTTTTTTAATGTTGGATAAAAGTGAGATTGGTCTCTAGTTAATGCATAAAAATTTAGAACCTTTTTTGTATAAGGACAGAACAGAAGAGAATGTCAGAAAAGGTACCATTTTCGGAGGAGATGTTAAAAAGTTTAGCAAGAATGGGAGAAAATTCATTATTGAATTCTTTAGCTATGCATGTTGGAGAAATAAGTAAACTATGAAGATTTGAATGTCTAAGATAACTACGAAAGTTTCTGTAAGAAGAGTGATTGTTAGTCTTAAGTTTTTGAGCGATGGAGGTGAAGAAATTATTTGAATTTTCTGAAATATTTGTAGGGTCTGTTAAGAGTTACTTTCTTGTAAGCAATTTTGAAATAAACTTATGGGATTTTTAACTTAGCATTTATTAGACTGTTAATACAATTTCATTAGCACAAAAAGTAAACATTACGTATATCTTAATATTTCAAAAGCTAGCTTTTTAAAAAAAGTTTAATATAGTTCAAATTTTTGGAGAAAAAACCAGGAGTGCGGTTTTTTTAACCAATCAGAGGAGAGTAAATCCAACAGTTCAGCGTTGAGCTCGTCTCAAAATATCTTCACATCAAAGCAAGCTTATAAACTGAAAAGGCATCAAAACAAATATTTATGCAACAATTTGTCTGCTTCTGAAGAATTATTGAAGGTTCTTTTTGCAAATAATGGGTTAGCGTTGACACCAGAGCACTCTTGTTAAAGTAATAATTCAACTTCTTTTTTCTTGATCTGCAATGATGCTGACACTTCTGTTTTTTTAAATGTAGTTGACGCCATTCGAAATGACTTGATCAAACAACTTCAATTCTTTCACTAAATTATGAAATTCCGTTCAAGAAAGATCTGTCTCATTCAAAAACGTTGTTGTCGTCTGTGTATTTATTTTAAATTATATTTAAATTTTATGTACTCTTGCTTTACGTAACGTTATTTTTTCAACCAATGAAATTTGAGATTTAAGCCAGCTGAATAAAGTCCGCTCGCACATTTTCGCTCGTGGAAATCCACCTTTACGGACATTGGTTTCAGAGAGATACTATTCCGAATTAAATTATTTAGCATATATTTAAAACTTTTGTACTCAAGATCGTTAGTAGCTCTATTTTCAACAGTTTTACTCTTGGTAGTTTTTTACCATGTATGATGTTACGCTTTTGGATAGATTTTAAAACTCTTTTTGTGATCCATGGCTTAAATTTAGGCCTGAAGCTCTTAATACTCATCTTTTTTTTCCTTTTTTTCTTTTCTTTCTTTTTCATTGAAATATATTGATTTAATTGTGAAGTCATTTTAAAGAAAAAAGGATAAAAACAAGTTGCCATCAAATTTATAATTATTAAGCGTATCATCCCAGTTAATTTCTAGAAAATCAAGGGTGAAACTATCCTTATCGTAGTTATTGGTGTTTCTTCTGAAAATATTGCGTTTACGTGGAACAAAAGTTTTTTAAAAGTCGGGGAAAATGAAAAATTGAGGTAAGTGATCAGAGGCTGATGTACCATACAAATCCTTGACACTGCATGCTCTGCTGCATCAGGCTAAAGTATGGAAACGTTTTGGTTAACGACATATTCTCAATCATAAAAAAGACTTATTTACAACCCTTTTTCGAAATGTTAAATAATCTTCACGAAAAAATAGAGTTCACTTGGCATTCCTCGGGACCTCAATAACACGCTATCATAAAACGCCACGTCAGTTTAAATTGAAGTTTACATTTACACACTGATCAGTATCTCAGTTTCAATTCGAACCACTCTAAAACTGTAAAGGAAAGCATTGTCAAATTATCCTTTTCTCTTGCCAGACACAACATTACTGACTCTATCGGGTTTAAAATCAATTACCAACATTTACATATTGCATTTCTCGCTAATAAGTACCCTAGAAAATTTTTTTTATTAACGAATGAGGAAGCTTAAAATCTAAGAATACTCTTTGTGGAACTTTAAAATAATTAATTCAACGCATTTCCAAAAGCATATTTTTTAACGTGGGGCCAACAATCAGCTTCAAGCTATTTATTTCTGAAAGTTCCCACGGTTTGGTTCTAATGTACGTAGAGCTCCTATTTGAGCTTACGGTAAACAACCATAAAAGTTTAATTTACATTTTTTTTTTTTTATATATAGTTACATATATTACGAATTTGGGACACAGGACGAGGACAGACATACACCATCTAAATCCTGCTATAGTGAGCTTGAACCACATACATTTTCACTACGTTCTCCGTAGTTCGGCTCCTTAGACCACTGCGCCATGGATCCACAAATTTAGTTTTAATTTACATCGTGGTGCTATTCAAACAAATTCTACAATACATTCATTTGTAAATTCTAATTTAGTTTTTATTAGTAAAGGAGAATCTTTACTTACAATAAAAAGAAAGTCCTCCTCGTCTCATATTAGAAGGGTGGTCAGATCGGATCATAGCATAACCTTGGAGAATGAAACAAAAGTTTAAAAAATTCTTGCAGGTATAACCATCTACTCTAGAGTTAAGGTGGAGGGGGTTACAAATTGTTTGTTTTTGATACTTTTACGCAGTGCTTTTAGTTAAAAAAAAAGTGGCTTTATAGTTAGTTTCGTAAATTTTATTTCATGTAAATTTTATTGTAGTGAGGATTTGGTTTACTTTAAATGCGCTGCAACACATAACTTCTGATAAATTTTGCAATTCGCATTCGAACCATTTTTCCAAAAATGAAAAAAATTATAGGAATTTAGCTCTTATCAGGCATATTGGTTTCTGTCCCGGTGGCGGGTTCGTTCCCCCTTAGAGACCAATGATTTTCTTTACCTTAAGCTCAAATGGGAGCGCTAAATACACCAGAGCCAAATCCGTGTGCCATACTATATACCTAATAAATTAGTTCGTAAAACTGTTTGTTGGCCCCTTGTTAAAATAATTGAATCGAATCGAATAATCGAATATTGGGCAGCAGCTCCAGAGGGAATTTCTGAAGTCACAGCATCAACCAAGATTATCGTGACCGCAGCTCTAATAGATTAAGATGCACACCAACTTTCAAATTCTGAATTAAAAACCAGCTTTTATTCAAAATTTAGAGAAAAAATGTAACAGGTAGGAAAGTCATGATGGTGAAAACTAACAGCCAAGTTGTACGCAGGTTTTCAGGTTCAACAAAGAAATCAGTACTTCAAAAACAATTTTTTAGACGGGTAGTTTGGGGGAGTGTAGGCGTGTGGTCAATACTCAACTCTGCACCCATAAGTGTAGCTTATACAGAAACTATAAGTTTTGTTGGGAAGTGGATCAACAGTTCATGATTCTGATGAGTGTATCAACAGTTCAGTATTCTAATGGTATCATGAGTGGATCTAACAATAAATTAACTATTGAGAATTTCTTTGAAAAATTAGTTACGGAAATCATTTTTTTTTCTCATCAATAGTAATTTTGATGTATACTAAATTTTAACTATATATTTTGGGCCTTTTTCAGTTGAACATTGAGGTTTACCCCTTGATGGAAAAATCGATTTGAAACCTCAAGTTAGTGATGCAAAAGAAAAATAAAAAGTTTTGCTATAACTATTTGGATAAATCACTACTGATCATCTATACACCCCATTTATATATCATTTACACACCCTTTCTTTGAGTGCAATGGTGTATCATTTAATCACCCTTTCTTTGAGAAAAATGTCTACATTTATACGATTTTTATGTGAGTTTTAGCTTATAAAATTATATGAAGAGTTTGGACTGGAAAGTCTTGGATATATTTTAAGACATTACAGTTTTATTTTTTTTTTCTATTATTTGCTGTGATTGTTGAAAATATCACACTAAATTACTTTTCCCTGAGATTCAATCCTAAACGAAATTTTTTCGAATATCTCTGCCTTTAAATCAACACGTTTCCAAAAAAACATTGTTTTGAAATTATAGAGAAGTCAACCATGAATTTCTTATAGAACGTTACTGTAATAAATTTCATACCATATCATGTCACCACAACTGGTGATATGGTTTCGCGAAGATTCATTAGTTTTTTAACGCCAAAAAAACAAATGAAACAATGAGAAATGCTTACAAAGCTTACATAAATACCGTGCTATTATAGGGTAAAATAAAAAAAACTCAAAATGTCAAATGCGATAAAAAAGTTCAACAAGGTCAACAAGGTCAATTTCAAGCGTGATGGAAAAGCAACGAAAGTATTGTCAGGAGAGAAAAAACTTTAAAAACGAGACAACAATGATGACAACACCGGTAAATATGAAACCAAAAGTCACAAGAACAGGTTGCATAATCCAATTTTCAGGGTAATGCACATGACTTGGTCGAAACGAGTTGCCTCAGTCAAATAGCTAATTTACCAAATCTAAGAAGTTTATAAAGACGAAATTGCTGATAACCCTGAAAGACCTGCTTGAATGCATATCATAACTTTAATACGGTCTTTGATTTTAATTTAAAGTAACCAAGCGTACCACAAATCAAGTGACTTGTTACAAATTGTTTGGTAATCTAGTAGATAACAAACCTTCCATTGTTCCATAGTTTAAGAATTTGAATTTTATAGGCATAACTTTTTTAACCTAAAATGTATCAGAATTTTAGTTAACTATTTCGGTTTTTCTAAAGCAAGACTATGTATGTTGTGTTTTTTAAAAAGTAGGCTTTATGAAAAGAATATCAAAAATATTCTAAATAAAAAAAAAAACATAGCAGACATAATTAGAACACCTGTATACATCATTTTTTAACGCTAAATACAATCATTAATATATATACTTTTTATATAAATCTCAAAAAAGCTCTATAAATTTCATTCTTGATTCTTTGCAATGCTATCATGTACGTTTAACAAACATTTCTACTAAATTCAGCATAAATTCTCGGTCACGTTTTTGTGCTTCGACAGCCGCCTCTTTCTGCTGTTCAAGAAGTTTGAGTAAAAAATGTTCATGCCTCTCTAGCATTTCGCTAAAAACTTGTATTTGACGTTCTTGCATCATAATGAACCTATCGTTTATACCGTCACTAGCTATTGACATCCTCGTGTATGTAGGGCTTTCTTTTCCGTTAGAATTCGAAATATTTGATTTTTTCTGATGATTCGCAACGCTAGATGTTACGCTTCTTGATGGAATTGTAACTTCATTGCTAACGAAACGTTTAGCAGCAGATGTCAAAGCCGCTGAAGCAAAGTTTCTATAAACAAATGAGTCTTGTGAAGACGGGGCCATTGTCGGTAATAATTGTTCTCGTTTCACAATAGGCCCAGGAGCTATTGAATCATATCTATCATTATTTTTGCGATATCTCTTATTTGTAAAATAACCTCTCCCCATTATACTGACATCTGTCATTTTGTGCTTACGATTTAAGCCATCAAAATTACTATTAGATTCCATATGACCGTTACGGTACATGTTATAGCTCTCAGAACTGTTTGAAAACATAACTGTTCTTGGCGGAGATGATCTATTATTATTATTATTATTATTATTCGATTCAATATAAGTCGGCGAATTTTCATTATTTTTTTCAGCTTGTGATGTATTTGATGGGGTAATGTACTCAGTACAATCATGTCTTGGTGAAATTTCGTAACTATTTAGCTGCGAAACTCGAGAATTTTCCTCATCATTTGTCGGATATTCTAGTGAAGTATCGGAAACTTCACCAGTGACAATTTCTACCGGCGGAGTGAAACACTTTCTACCATTTTTAAGTCTTTCGCTTTCAGTTATTATTTCAACAAAATCAGCATAAAACAGTGGAAAGTGCTTTTTATTGTTACTCTCGTTATTATTTGCCATCGCCGTTTTGCAAATATAACGGATGTTTCGAAATTTCTTCTTGCATTGCTGCAAACTCTTGGGAGGTTGATACTTATTGACCTCTTCTGCGATTAGCTTCCACGCTTTGAAGTGTTCCGCAGAACTAGAAGCAGCATTTAAAATAATATGTTTTTGATTCTTCCACGTATCGACAAGCACCTGTGTTTGATCGCGTGTCCACTTACCGTCGTCTAATTGAATGCCAGTAAAATAAGGTTGTTGTATTTCCATTTTGATCGTGTCTCTGGGGTCGTATTCATAGTATTGTTGAGGCGAGCCATATTGTTTAGGTGACAATCCGTATGGCTTAGGAGAACCGTTTGTTTCTTCCATTGTTTCTGGGCTCAGCGTCCTATGATATAAATATTATGAAGCATGCATTTTTCAAGTTATATAACTTAAGAACTGATTATGACGTGCAAAGATTGTTTATTATTTATTAAGGGTTGTTTATTATTTATTAAGGGTTGTTTATTATTTATTAAGGGTTTCTTATTATCTTTTGTTATTATAGAAAACAGGCACTCGTCGAACCCTCAGTTAACTTATTGTTTCGAGCTTATTATCATTGCGTTAACCCTGCCTCTAATCATGTCAACACATTTTGTCTATTTAAGTAGTTTTAATATTTCTCAGTATAACCCAAAATTTAATGCACGCCCTATGTACACCCTATAGGCCCACCAAAGATATCATTATTTTTTCTTCCAAACAGGTCTGTTTAACATAATTTCGGAAACCGGAATAATCATCTTGAACAACATTCTTACTGGTTGTGTGGCGGGGGTTGGGGGGGGGGGGAGGGGGCGGCGGTTTGCTGGCTTAGCCACTCTATGATTTTTTTAACTTATTAACTTTTTATGGTTCCTATGGCTACTTCCTAAAATCTATTTGAGGTAATAAATCATATTTTTAGAAATAGTCGATTTGTCTCGTGAAGTCACATTTTTGAACAGGTGGCGTCCCAAAAAATGTTTTTTTACTAGCTTTAATTGTCATATTAATTTCATGATACCTTTTTATCATTTAAAAGACCATCTCAACTAGTTAAATGACATATCCTATAATTGTTTGTAGTAGTTAAAAATATGATTTTTTTTTTTTTTTTTTTTTCTTGCTTATGTCATTTCCATATTATTTCCTGTTATTCAGATCATTAATTATTTCTTTTTATAAACTGGCAAATAGTAATTATCTACTGGGAATTATTAATGTTGTTAATTGTTAATGATGTTAATTAGCAATTATTGTTTAATTTGCGCTTGGAGTTAGATAATAATTGACAACACAATATATGCTGGCAATTTTGTTATTTATTTACGTCATATAAATCTTATATGCAAAAGAACAAAAATAATAAACAAAAACAACCTCCTCTAGTAAACAAATAAAACTTACAAACGTTTCTTCTGAGGTGGCTGTTGCAGATATTTTGAGATTCGTCGATGAAGATTTATATGATTTATATAGCAGTGATCTTGACTCGAGTGACAGAGAAGATGATACTGAAGGAGACAATGGATTCGAGAGTGACAATAATTTTAAAAGGGAGGAATTGGAAGAAGAAGGTATTTACAATTGGTAAATTTGTAATATAATTAATCATAGAAATATTTCTATAATATTGAATTAAACAATATAGTTATGAGAATCTACTTATTTCAAAAGATTAGATAATAATTATTGGATAACTTGCTCCAGTAAAATAAACAAAAGCTTCCAGAGATCAGAGAAAATCAGATTTACTAATCAAATTCCCGATGGAACAGGTCGACAACGTAGATGCGATATTATAAGAGGCAAGCCAAGTTCCTCTACTTATGCTAAAACTGCTAAAACTCCACTTGAAGCATTCTATCTATTCTTTATTACAGTTATTAATGAACAGATTTTGACATAGAGTCGTATCACCGCTACAGTTGAACAACTACCAGAAGAAATAAAAGAAAGCAACAAATACATACCTTTGAGAGCTGTTATTTTACAAGAGTACAAGTATGCTTTCATTGGCCTATGTTATTATTGAGGTCTATACAG
The DNA here is from genome assembly GCA_035046665.1 of Euphysa ruthae. Lineage (NCBI taxonomy): Eukaryota > Metazoa > Cnidaria > Hydrozoa > Anthoathecata > Corymorphidae > Euphysa > Euphysa ruthae. The sequence goes on from JAUZNK010002471.1 coordinate 10,097, forward strand.
TCTGAACACATATACCCGAACAGCCGAATAGCAGTGACTACCATTATTTCGATGAAGCAATAAATACACATGCCCGTCGTCAACGCTGGGAAAAGGATCGTTTTGCAGCTATTCGTGATCTGTTCGAGCTGTTTAATGATAACTTCGCAAGAATAGTTCCATCGGATTATCTGACTGTTGATTAAAAACTCTATCACTTAAATTTTGCTTGATATCCATATACTCTACTAAACACGCGTATATCGTGGTGAACCAATTGGGGAATCTACCAAGCATTACACCACCGATACCGATAATTACACCAAATACCTGCTCACTAAAATAACGGACAAATAAACTAACTTGTCACAATATATCAATGGGCAAACTTTTTACTGGCATGGATATGGCTAGACTGCTATTGGAGAAGGACATGGCGATGGTAGACACGTGGATGACAAACAGGCGGGGGATATCAAAAGCGATTCTGAACCTTGATGAGTGAGAACATTTTTTAACCAGCGTATTCTATACAGGATACGGTGCTTTGAATGTGACTATTTAAGTTGTCGAAAATGCAAAGAAGAAATTGCTTTGTCAACGAAAAAACCACTACATGGTAAGACGATGGCAAATTTAAACCTGCACTTTTAAAATTGTACAATTTTACAAAAGGATGTACAGATATTTGACCAGAAATTTGATATTTACACAGTGAAACCAAATTGTCGATGGATTATTGTTTCCTTTAGTTATTTGCTAGATACAACACGAGTAAGTTTTTATCTCTAATGGCACTTAACAATGGATTACAACCAAAAAAAGCTGATTCTTTTAATTTTGGATGCGACCTCGTAAAGTCAATGCTATATTCTTATATTGAACAACGACCGTTTGTTTGAGTTTGAAAATGCGAACTAAAATTTCCCTATTCATACCTCAATCACAAAAACAACCAATACTTGAAAGCCTGGATGAATACTTGAAAGCCTGGATGAAATTAAAGCAAACGAAAATAAGACCACCTGTCAAAAATGCGGTGAAAATGTAGTAAAAAAATACGTTTTTTTAGTTTGTATGTGTTGTAAAAAATAATTTATTTAAAATAATTATTTTTTTTAATGCTTGAAGTTTGTTACCTAGGTTTTGTAAAAGCTCTACTATGTACACATGTGTGCGTTCCGCTTAAGTGATACTGTTAAAAATGATACAAATATTTTAAATTTATAACCTTTTCCAAAATGTGGGAAAATACAAATTTAAGTTTCTTGTAAAAAATTGTTTTTAGAAAAAGGAGAACGATAAGAAGAACAAAAAATGATTTACCGTAGGTATTGAATTGTAATTCTGCTCACGAGGCTCATGA
>JAUZNK010002472.1:0-11441 GCA_035046665.1 Euphysa ruthae
GAGATGGCAACCCAGATCACCATATTCAATATCACTTGCCCATAGCAAAAATGCTTAATTTCTTCTTGTGAAGGAAAACATTATTTTATCAGGACTTAAAAGTCATTATCTTTATGTACAATGACATGAAGCTTTATCTTTTAGAAAGTTACTCTCTTGGATTTTTGTTTATAAAAATTTGGAAATATTGGTCTTTTACAGAGTCAATTTATTGCAAGGTTGTCATACGTTCTCCTTATCTGTTGTAGATATGACCTGTTCAAGTAATTCTAGATTTATTTGAATTTTTTTCAAAAAAAGCTTTAATGTAAAAAATCACCAATAATCTTTTGGAAAACTCATTTTTATTTATTATAGAGGTGTATGGTGTATGTGTCCCCAATTAGAGCATAAGATATAAACCTTTGTATTAGGCATTTTCAGCTGGCAAGAAATACCGAAGGTCTTCCTGCAGATCTACACATTCCAATACTTAAGGCCTAGTGAAAGCATGCAGGAAACTGGAAATTAAAATTCGAGAGTATTGTGCTCAGCGTGAAATTGAAACAAGGTTTTATTAAATATTAGAATACATTTTTCGACTGTGTTCAGTTATGACTAAATCTGGATACTAAAGGCACAGTGTGCAAAGTGGTAATTTTAATTGAAAACAATACTTTTTAAGTGCTTTCCACTAAACAATAACCATTATTAGCTATATGTATTTCACGTGGTTTGGGTGACGCAGGCTCAGGAAAAACCTCTAAATAGAAGTTCTTTTATTTCTCACTATAGTTTACGATATATAATGGTTCATCAAATTAAACAATAGTTTATATTAGTTATATTTCGGAACTTCTTTTGAAACAAAAATAATACAGGATTAACGATCATTACCCAATTGAAAACAAGATCTGGAAAATATGTTACAAAAAGGTCATTTGCTTCATTCCCACATGTAGCTATCGAGCATGGCACGAGGTGTTCCGTGCTACCATTTGTTTCTAATCTTAGCATTCTCCACTGGTTCTCCACACCATGCGTGTGTTCCCCAGTGTTTGGATCAACAGAGTTTTATGAATGATCTACCGTCAAATGGGAAAATCCCATGTCTATTTTTCCACCATATGTAGCGCAAATATCGGACATAGTACTACTGCCTTCAGCAACTGCTGCTATTATGGTTGACAACAGAGTAGTGGCACATCTGTCGGGGACAGCGTACATGAAAAATTTTCGTGTTTCTTTGCATACCAGACACCCGTTGCTGAGGCATTACACGCCCTTGGTAATTCTTTTGCCAAAAGCTGTATCGCTGCCTCCAACTAGTATAGGATTTTTCAGCATATTAACAGCATATAATTCACGTAGGAAATTGCTCCAATCAACAACAGTGGTATGGCCAGTGTCTAGTTCTTGCAGTAGTTCATGCTAGTTCTCTCGACCTAGCATACATAAATATAACTACTTTTTTGTAAGTCAGCTTTGAATATTCCAGCCATGTGTCCTTCTGTAAGCCCACTTCTCTTAGACATCCACGGACACTGCATCGCCACTTGTCTCCATCGTCACGAAGGCTTAATGTCATCGGTCAGACAATTTTTTTGCAATTTCTTGGATTGTTCAGAAAGCTACTTTGCTGTAAGTAAAGGACGCTTAGTACCAACCAAAATTTTAATAAAAATCTAAATCTATGAAAAACCAAACCCATATAGGATTCAAAGTTAAATAAACTTAATACTGGTTCTTTAAAAAAAGGACACATGACAAAACTTGGAAAGATTATTACAAATTTGGGGAAAAGGTTTTTTACCAATAAAGATCCTGAGATAACCTATTGTGGGTCCTAACTTTTTGTTGAAACCTACGAAGATTAAATATTTGTTTCTAAGAGTCTTAAATTGATAACGAATTAACATAAAAGAAATTGTGTCGTTTTCAAAATTCTAAACCACAAAAAAAGTTATTGAACAATGTTTTACAGCAAATAACATGCGGCTAATTCAAACTTTGATCGGAAAAAAAGATTTATTTAAAGAGTCCAACATGAACATGGAGCCTTATGGACTTAGAATTTGTTAGATTTATTTGAATCATTGGAGATTGAAAAATCTGATAACCTTCCTCTAAAATTCCCAAAATAATGGGTGAATAACAAAACTATTGAACGAGATTGCTGCCTTAAATTCCTGGGTGTATTAATTGATGAAACCTTAAAAGTCACATAAAACCTTTGAACCTAAATTCACATGTGCTATTGGTCTTCTCTACAAATTGAGGCACTATCTTAACCATCAGTCTCGTAAACATTTGTATTTCAGTTTTATTCACAGTCACTTTTCTTATGCTAATATTGCATGGGGCAGCTCACAAAGCCAAACTATTAAAGCTAGAAACCCTTCAAAAGCATTCATGCAAGATCTTAACATACAAAAAGAGACTTGATAGCGCATTACCTGTAATGGAGGAATCTAAGATTCTGAGCATTCACGACCTTAATATTTACAGAGCCCTAATATTTATGTTTAAAATTAATAAAAAACAAACCCCTCAAAATTTCAATCATTGTTTTGGGCTAAGTAACTCAGTTAAACTGACGATCCAATCATAAAAAAATTTTTGTTCAGCCAAAAAAACTCTTGTAAGTATGTAGAACATTCTCCGTCCTATAGAGGTCCTAAACGAAATAAAAATGTGGTAATATTATACCTTCTCAATGTACCCTCAATTATTTTCCTGACATTTCCTTAAGTTAATTTAATACCTGGAATGGTCCTGACCTGATTAGGAAGGATAGTAAAAATTTTTCTTTCCATATGATGAATATAATGTATGATTTTGCATTATGCGCTTTTCAAAATAAGAACCAAGAAAATTGACTTTAACTTAACTATTATAATTTACCGAATGATTTAGTTTACCGAATGATTTAATTTACCGAATGATTTAATTTACCGAATTATTTAGTTTACGAAACTATTTTATTTACGGAATGATTTAATTTACCAAATGATTTAGCCCTAGCCCGCTCTCATTCAAACTGTTCTTAGAAAATTTAGAATTTTAAGCCTAGTTTTTTCTTACTTTTTGAATCACTTATGCCTTACTGATGTTATATAAGAAGGTGCTTTTGAGTATCGGTAAACCGAAAAGTATCGGTTAACCGAATTCAAAAGCAGCGCGGTACATATAATAACTAATCTTTGCTTTGGAGGGGTATTTTTCAAAATCCGGAAGATTTTGATGAGATTTCACTCTATGCCATAGAATGTTAAAGATCTATGTGAAAAAACCTGCAAATCGACAAAATTAAAATGGAAAAGCTATAAATAAGGGTAAATGTAAACCAGATCAGGTAATATGAAAGGTAAAACAGGAGCTTGGCAAAGTGTTATCAAGCTTAAAGGTTGATAATAAAAGATTAGAGAATAAGTGTCAGCATCTGTGTTATAATAGGAATCACCATGTAACAGAGGCTTTAGCATCTGTGTTATAATAGGAATCTCCATGTAACAGAGGCTTTAGTATCTGTATTATAATAGGAATCTCCATGTAACAGAGGCTTTAGCATCTGTGTTATGATAGGAATCTCCATGTAACAGAGGCTTTAGCATCTGTGTTATAATAGGAATCTCCATGTAACAGAGGCTTTAGCATCTGTGTTATAATAGGAATCTCCATGTAACGGAGGCTTTAGCATCTGTGTTATAATAGGAATCTCCATGTAACAGAGACTTTAGCATCTGTGTTTTGATAGGAATCTCCATGTAACAGAGGCTTTAGCATCTGTATTATAATAGTAATCTCCATGTAACAGAGGCTGAAAAGAAGTTTAACTTTGAAGTAAAATCTGTGCGTTAGGAACCATGTTATATCAATTGAGAGTAATTTTCACAGAATCTGGGCTCTAATTGCAGTCAATCAAAAACTTTATGAATATGCAATGTTTTCGAACATCATCGTCTAAAACAGAAATTTCCTACTCCAAGTCCTTTATACCATAACACATAACACATAACACATAACCTTATGTGTGATAGCCAGTGCACTAATTTGTGATAGTCAAATGCAGCATTATATTGGATAGACACAATGTCTTTAGAAAAACTTTTTTTCGTATTTTTCAGATATGATCTTAAGTAAATAATGATTTCTGTGGTTGTTAACAGTATAGCCTCTAATGTAGGTTAATAATTATCTTTTAGGCCCAAATGGTAATTCGAGTAATCTGATTTAAAGTTTTAAAGCACGCTGTAGCATGTTTTTGATTCCTTTGAACCATCCCTGAATATTATTAGCTAATAATCCACATTTAAAACTTAATTCTGTAGTTGATTATTCGACAAATCCTCAGTTTATAAAATTGAAAATCGTTAATTAAAAGTCATATCACTTTAAAGTCTTATAATATCGTCCGATTACGACATAGGTACTAAATATATTTATTTCCTCATCAATCAGTTGAGTCATTTATTGACATTAAATTTATCTTTCAACTAATCACATGTCATCCTTAGATAATAGCAAATAAGCATCTTAAAATGATTTCTTTTAATTTATAGCATCTAGACATGAAAGCATTGCTTATTTTTCATAATTATCAAATGGTATGTTTGGTTTTCATACTCGTGTGCCCCAAGCTAAAAACAGCTTCGTGGCGCTATGAAAATATTACAGTCCCGCCTGTCTACCATACATCAATTGTTTTCTATTATTACTACTACCACCGTTATTATTCTTATATTGTTATTATTTTCTTTGAATATAAGGTTTGTTTATTAGCTTCATAAATTGAACCTCGATTTTTTCGTTTTAGTAGTTGAAGTTTAAAAAGACGATGGAATACGCTCAAAACTATGTTCTATCACCAGATGGAGTAATCTTGCGTTGTAAATTTGTGAAAGGAAGTCCAATTCCGTTGGAAATTGTTGACATGGTAGAGATATTGGAGACTCTCAAGATGTTGCTGTTAAACAACAAGACTGTTGAAAGAAAGCGATGTTCTTCGGTGAGTTTATTTTTTGCTTCAAAGAAAATATGTTAATGACAAAAGAGTTTTATCGTTTCAAAAAGTTCATTAAGCTTTTTTCCAACATTCATGTATATAATCTTTATAGAAAGACTTAAAAATATTATGAATCATTTAGCATTTAGTTCTGCACTGGAGAAACATTTCAATTATCTACATTATTATTTTAATTATTTATCTGCATAATTATCAATTTATTTCTAAAAATGCTTTAAGCGACTTTTTTTATGTAAACTATCAGGACATAACAAAATGGATTGACCGTACATGGTTTCTTCTGAAAGTACTTGCATTTTTCCATATATAATCATTTTAGCTGTATATTTCATTTAAGAAAACATTTTTTTCGTCTAATCTTTTCAAGGTTATTTATGCTCTGCTTTATCGTATTGAATTAAAGACGTCACAGTCATTTAATTGTTCTCTTCCTGAGCTGTCTTATCAGCAATCTCCGATTATAAATAATTATAAGTTTGAAACTATAATCCATCATCGCATGCTGTAGTATCAGCCAGTTGTTAAAAGAAAACTTTCAAAAAATAAGACGCACATTAATAATTCATACTACAATTTACAGACAAATCAATCCTCTAGATTTTATAAGGTGTTGTCTTTGAGCCCATATAATGTTCTGTCAAATTTCTTGTGTTTTGTTAACAAAAGAATTTGTTAAAAAATTTTTTAGATCTTAAAAGTGGCATGGAGCTTTCTGCCAATAAAGTTTTTTAATAAACTTTGACAAATGAACACAATATATTGGAAACACTCTATTCGAAACATTATGTTCAAAAGAATATATTCGAAACAATTTATTCGAAACATTATGTTAGATAATATATATTCGAAACAATGCATTCGAAACAATATCTTCGAAACATTGTATTCGAAAAAATATATTCAAAACAATATGTTTGAAACATCATGTTAGAAAATATATATTCGAAACAATGCATTTTTCATTCGTCTCCGCTATCCAACCGCCAAAAAACAACTTGATGGTATGACCTTCATACCTGGATTTAAACAAACTATAAAACCGTTAATTTTATTTACGTTAAGAAGTAGCACATATTTCCGATTGAATTGGACAGTTATAACAATTTTTAAAAATTTCATTGGTTTGTTGTAACGATAACTGTAACGATGTTTTTGATTGACGTTTTTAAACAATTGGAAAATAGAACGATATAAAATATTAGTTTTTTTTTAACATTCATTCAAATGAAGAATTAGCTGAAAGGGTAAAGCGCTGATTTGTTTGCAAAAGGTACGGGAACTTATGCCCTGGTCCTCCAAATTTCTTTTTACTTTTTAAAAGGTTTCTTTTTAAATACAGCAAGACAAATCTCGACGGGTATAAAGCTAGTCTGTATAATAATACGGTACGTTTCGCACCTTCATATTTGGATTTAAACAAAACGGCCAATCGTTCATTACTAACTAATTTTATTTACGATATAAAATAGCAAAATTGCAACATCAACGGTTGGATAATTATAAAAATGCTAAATATTTTCATTTGTTGGTTTTGGCCAAGAACTATTTAAAACTAAAATAAAAAAAAACCAAAATTAAACAAAATCTTTTTTTGTTTAAATATAGTTTTTATATTACTGTTCTTATTTAATTTTAGACTCCATTTTAAGATAGTCACATCCTAAAATGCTATGTGCACCAATTAGCGAAATCTTGGTGGGTATACAGATAGTAATATAACAATATCCTAAGCGGAATATAAGTGAATATCAAGAGCTTTACCAAGAAATTTACAGCCTCATTATTTTATACAGTTGCTCTATCTATTTATATAATATTAGTTGAAATTTATATTGTATTAATACATATAAAGGTTTGCGAAAACATGACAAGCTTGTTGGCAAGCCAAAATGATATATGATAATTGCTGATAGAAGAAATATGCAACAAAAAAAAAAAACAGATTTTATAGTAGATGATCTATATATCGTATACATATAGTGAAATGGTATTTAGTTACTACCTCAAAGTCAAGAATCTTTCTTAAATAGATGAGAAACACAAGCAGTTTTTATGCTGTTTGGTAAAAGGTGGTTTGGATGTCTCCAGGAAAGATTTAGGGAGTTTTACTTTAGTTGATTTTAAAAATTCTTGTATAAATTTCCGTTGAAGTTTAGCAGAATAAAACTCTTTTATTTGTATTTCGCCCTCTAACCTTTGTTCTTTGACTTTGTTGCTAAATTTCAAAATTTTTGACGAAAATAATAATTCTGAGGCATTTAATTCGATCAGCAACATATTATTATTTTGTAATACTTCATTGAAAATAATTTAATATAAATATAATATTTAACATTAACATGTATTTTAACATAAATATATTATTTAACATAAATATATTGTTTAACATATAAATATTTATATCTTTTTAACATAACTATTTATTTAACATGAATATATTTAACATAAATATATTATATAACGTAAATATATTAACATAAAATATTCTTTAGTATAAATATATTATTTAAGATAAATATATTGTTGAACATAAATATATTATTTAACATAAATATATTGTTGTTTAGGATCCTGGACCCAAACCAAGCAAACTGAAACCATTTCAAGCTTTCCGAAATCGCATCATGTCGTACGTTTCGGATAGTAAACGACACATTGCAACAGTAATTGAAATAGATAAACCGGCATCTCTCTTACTAAGAATGTCGCCGGCGATGCAACTTCGAAGAAATAAAAACAGCTTTAAGAACAAGATAAAAAGTCTATCTGATGAATTGAACTGTTGTGAAAACATTTCAGAATGTTTGAACGAAAAGCCGTCCGAATATGTTCATATTTGTACTTTCGACCGTCTCGAACATACAGAAGAATTCTTACAGAGACTGATCAACTTAAAGCTCACTTTCTCGATTGAAATCGATGTAGACATTGATGAAAAAATATCAATTTCATATCAAAAATTGAAAAACTTTGAAAGTGAATACATGGTCTTAAACACTAATAATGGCGGCTGTTTCATGCTTATGAGACCCTTCTAACTAGGATTCGGAGATTTACACAATTTTAAACGAAGCTTTTTGCAGATTTTTATTAACGAAGCTAAAATGGCGGAATTCAACTTTTCAACCTGTATATATTCTTTCTTAGAAATGATTTAACGAACTTATCAAACAGATTGATTTAACAAATTTTTGTAGCGGATGAAATCCAATAATGTATACCTAACACATGGAACTAGCTATTTACCAGTAATCTTCTATATAAGCTACTGGGCTTTTCATAAAGACCAGTATAGCTTTTGTGATTCCAGGCTAGCTATTTTAGCCTGCATCAATCACGCTAAAAGGATAATTGTATTTGGTTTAAATTTAACTCTTGACAGCCTAATACCACCCTCGTAAATTTTTTACCAGAAAGAATTCTCTTCCACGTGTCAATATTTGCTAGGTTTTCCCCATGCCAACCGTTAACAAAAAATTAACCACGGATTTTGAACAGCATCTCCTCTTCAAGAAGCAGGGAAATTTTCTGAGTTTTGGAAAAACAAAAGTTTGAGACAAGTGTGAGAGTTTCACTTAAATCAGAAGGAAGCTAATGGATAACTTTGAAATTTATATATGTTAGGTCAAAAACAAAAAAAAAAAAAAAAAAAAAAGTGCTGCTTAGCGTAAAAATTTATTTTCACCTATATTTCATTGATCACAATATATTTTGTAAATATTGTTATTATATATTATAATATCATTTTTGTAAATATATTTTAGCGAATCGTGCTAATTCTTTAAATTAGTAAATAATCTTATAAAGCTTGTATGAAATTTAAGTCTATTCTAATACCAGCATCGTACGAGTTCTTGTGTTTGAGGTGGATTAACGGTTTTAGCCTTTGGTCCTCTTTGGACATGGCTTTTAGAAATGTATGCGTTTCTACGTTAATATGAAACCCTTGTTTATGCTGCCATAAACAAAGTTATTTAAAACTGGTATTTCAGGTATGATCTTACCTGAATTTGTTTTCAGAGCTTGTTGAACCTTCACAAAATGATTGGGATTTTGCCGAGCTCAATACTCATGTAGGTTTTCATGTTATTAAATATTCTCAGCAAATGGAGACTAAGTTCTCATTATGGACGCGTGATTGTACAAATAGGTTCTTACTTAAAATGAGCTTCATTTGTGTTTAGAAGAGTTAGACACGTGAGAAACGTTGAAACAATACATTTTCTATCAACACCGTTTATTCGTTTGTAGGAAATTAGGTTTTATCTTCAGTAAAATGGAAAGAAAATGTCATCATCATAAGGCTCGATATCACCCGTGAAAAACAGAATAGTTAAAAAAAAATGGCTTCGTCGTCTTAACCGAAGATATTAGGGAGACGAAAAAAAAAATTACTGAAGAAAAGATAAATAAGACAAAAGTGTAAACTTTTGTTAAAAATAAACAGGTACCCATGATGCATTGTTTGGTTAGACAAATACCCATGATGCATTGTTTGTTAAAGTAATGAGTAAATATATCTTCAAACTTGCAGATTGTGACTTACGAGAAAGAAAAAAATATATTAAAGATGAAATTTTCTATTAAAACTTAAAAAAAAAAATCAAGTAGTAGTATAAACCAATGGCTCAAAATTTAAACGGAAAACTTACAAAAAAATTATTTTAAAGTTCTATCAATATCTATTCAACATTATTATCTGTATTCTATATTGGTAATATCTTCATTCAAAGGCATTACTTCCTATATTCAATGGCGTCTGATCTATATTAAACGGGATGGATATCTTTATCCAATTTCGATAATATCTATATTCAACAGTGTCAATATCTAAGTTCAGAGGAACTAATATATATATTCGGTATAATTAATATCAATATACGATGGCATTAATATCTAAACTCAATGGTGTCAACACCTATATTCAGTGATATTAACATTTAAATTCAATGCCAGTATTATCTATTTTTCATTGTGTAAATGTCTATATCAAATGTCATTAATATCTACACTCAATCGTGTCAATATCTTACTTCAACGGTATTAATATCTACATTCAATTTTATTAATGTCTTTATTCAGCAGTGTCAATATCTATGTTCAATTTTATTATAATTTATATCCAATGGGATTAATATATATAGCAATGTTATCAATATCTACATTCACTAGTTGAAACATTTATATCCAATGGCATTAATATGTATATTCAATGGTGCTGTCATCTATATTCAAAGGTATCGATATCTGTATTCAATTACATTTATACCTATATTCTATGGTAATAATATCTATATACAATCGTAAACTTTTCTCTTTATTAAGGTGTTTTTTTTAGGCAAAATTGTTTTAGTTTTATTGTTCTTGATTATTCGTTGACTTTTTGGATATAATCATGAACTCTTTTTATACAACGAGTATACAAATTCAGACACACTATAGTAGGGATGTCAAACCTTTTTAAAAAGAATAACTCAGAAAAAAATCATTTACTATCAAGTGAAAGACTAAATTATGCGATTTCCAAAAAGTTCTCATTTGTCTCAATAACTGCTACGGTTCAATAGTTATGGCTGTTTGAAATCGCAAATTTCATCAAATTTTCTGTCAAAATCTCTTTCTGACATGAAAGTGGGGGCAATAGTAAGTGTCAGAGGGTAAATTTTGACATATTGGGTCATAACTCAACCAAAAAAATTCTAAATGATATATTCTTACACAAAGCAATAAGTTGTTTTGAGCAATAGGGCAAGACGTTGGTCTTTCAGGGGGAAATTCCAAATAACAAAAAATAACACAAAACAACACAATTTCTTTTAACAAGGCAAAATATATGCCATTAAAATAGTTCAATGTTCAAAATACCGAAAACACAAAATTTGATGATTAGATTAATCGAAAAATAATTTGAAATGTAAACTTAAAAGCCTAAAATTAAATCTACGGTCATTGACTGCCAGAGGATTAAGTTTATCTTAATTTTTTGAAGGGCCATATTAATTCCAAAAACTATAATCCATTCTATTATTCAATAACTTCTATCCATTATAAAAATTAAATAAATTTACTTTAATAATTTTCACATAAAATTTCAACCAATCTCAAAAAGAAACTTTCCAAAGTGTAACATGTATAAATTACAATTTTCAAAACTGATAATTCAATTTAAACCATTTTTCCTATATTTTATAGCTTATCATTAAACTTTAACCTTATTTTATGAAAGTAAAAGTAATTTTTACTTATAATATATCCAGTTTTCATAGCTTTTGAACTGTTTGTATTACATAACTTAGTAATTTAGTAGAATATAAGAATAAAAACAGGGAGGGCTAAAATTTTTTAAGGGTAAAACCTTGATAATAATAATATTTCATAATTCCTAAGTTTGAAGACTTCAATAATGCTTAGAGAGAAATGTCATGTAGGGTCTCAC
>JAUZNK010002473.1:0-11440 GCA_035046665.1 Euphysa ruthae
CAAAGAACTAATTAACGGCATATTGGAAATGTACATGATTTGCAGATCCATGCCTTAATAGCTGATTTAAAATAAGGCAAAGATTTGCAGCTTTTCTGGAGTGAGCACAACCATTTTGCGCCATGCAGTGGTTTTCACGACCCACCCCGTCTTACCGCTTCAACCCTGACCAGTCAAATACATACGGACCGCAGTAGCCACAATGAGATCAGAGGGTAGTAGGGCAACCTCGCTTACTTGCAATTCAAGTTGCCCAGCAGGTTTGATTGTTCAAGTTGCAGCCTCAAGACTCCTCTCGTATTCGGGTTGCTTGTGCCACGATTGTCGATACCTAGGATACTTAAAACTGTCCTCAAAAAGTAAGGCTTCGACCTCGATGGAAAGGGATTTAATGTAAATGGCATTTGTGCTAACCCGTAGGATGTCTCCTTGGAAGAAAACTGAGAGCTTTCTTCCAAGGAGACATCCTACGGGTGTCATCCTTTGGAGCTCAATCTACGTGTATGCGAGGACGAATGCCTGTGTATGAAACCTCTGAGCCCTTGTACTTTGTACTATTCTGTTGTTCATCTTTATTTGGACTATTCTGTTATTCATATTTATTTGTACTATTCTGTTTTTCATCATTATTTGGACCATTCTGTTGTTCATATTTATTATTTTAATGCGACCTATTATAAAGATATGCAACTCGTAAAAAAAAAAAAAAAAAATCATAAATAAGCAAATCATCCTGACGAACTCATTATCATTTTCTATTTATCGTCGGGGATATTTTTTAGCCAATTTAAACATCATACAAGAAAAGGCAAGTCAAAATTAAAGGTTGCTTTATTAAACTTAGGCGGAAAATTGTTTTTTATAGAAAATTGAAGATATTTATTGTTACTTAAATTTAAAATCACTTAAGTAATTCATCTGGAGAACCACATCTATAGAAGAAAAAAACGTGAAAACTAGTAACTTATCCTTAAAAGATGAAAATAAATCTATGAAGACTCCTGTTGCGTTCGTCGTAAAATGAAATTCTTGTATTTTTAACCTCTTTCTCGCCAAACAACTAAAAAAACTAAGAGATCGTGTAAAAATTTGCTTCTAATTGTCTCTTTTCAATATAACTCTTACCGCAGTACCGTTTTCCAAAAAAAATTGTATTTGGATGATATAAAGATTATGTAGGCTGACATCCGCTTGTGATATTCTCACGCTTATCAACTTATATTATACACAGTACGGCAGCAGTAAGGCTGGAACTATTGAAGCGTTACGAGATCAAAATTAATTTATGTTAATATTATTAGTTTGCACAGCGCCGTTCGAGTGTTTAGTTTCGTTTACTCGTTACATGCCATTGATAATATACTCAAAATAACCCAGAAAATATTTATGTTAATTAAATTGAAAATAAAAAATAATATATTTTATAACACCAAAATTAATAGATTAATAGATGGAGATGATGTTTTTATTGGTTAGTTGAATTTATTGTAAACATATCGAATATATGAATATGGTAGGTACCGGTTTTTGGAAAAAATTGTTTTCACTTAATCTGAAAGCATTTGATCAGGGTTATGTCTGAAAAATGACTAGTTGCCACAATGTCAGCTATCATAACTCGCGCCTCAAGATTTGTTTTTGAATTTGAATATACGCATACGAATTCTGACTATTCAAATCTTTAAAAATTTGTTTTTTATAGGAGTTATAATATAAAAAAAAAAGATACATATAACAAAATACAAGTTCACTGACATATACTGGCCAAATAATTTCAATTTATGGAAAGGACTGTTTTCTTGCTCTTTGGCAGTTGCGTGGAATTTCGACTTTTTTAAGAGTTGAATAGATCGTTATTCCTAGACTTTCGCGTGGTTTAAATCTTCTCACTAAACAGCCCCTTATTTTGTAGTTGCAGATTGAATAGAATCTTCTCTATGATGACATAATTGTAGGTAGAATCCCCATCCTGGTCCGACAGTTGGGCAATTATGCATATATATTATAAATATATCATAAATATATTATAAATAAATCATAAATATATTATAAATATATTATAAATATATTATAAATAAATCATAAATATATTATAAATTTGTAACAAATATGTTATAAATACATAACCATAAAATTTATTTCCAATTGTGAGCTGAATTTCTTATAGAGCAATTTATTATAAAAAACTTTACACTTTTTTTTTAATTTTAATTTTCAAGCAGCCACCATTTTGTGCTCAGACCACGAGTAGCTTAACAAAAGTGAAATTTCAGACCCTAAGCTTTTTAGGCAATTCTATCACATAAATATTCACGAAAGTAGTCAAAGGTGACCATTATGTCTTATGACCATTTTGAAGGTCTAAGAACGTTACAAGTCATGCAATTAAAGTACATCGTTGAGCATTAATCTCTTCATAGCAGCATTAAAATATGCAAAAACTGAAAGACATCGAATTAACTAATTAATCTTACCATCTTTTAACAGTAATATTGCTCAAAATCGAAGTTTTTCATTTTTATTTTGCTCAAAATTTAAAAGGGGCCAAACAAAAGAAAGAAATGGCCCCTTAAGTTCAGGTCTAGTTTTTCTTCCTTGCAAAATTAAATGTTAATATCGTTGTTTTAAAACTGAAATAACTTTAGCTGAAAGTGTTTACCCGTTATATGATGTTCTAATTTCTGTAAATATATAAATAACATTTTATTCGATTTACTTGTGTTTTGGAGAGGATTTAACACAACTCCCATTCCCGAACTATAGATCTATATTTCTTCTAACCATTCTTACGAAGGGTCTGGTGACAATTTAACTTTGGACACGATATCAACCAATTTTGAACAAAATTTGAATTTCTGATAAAAAAAATCACATTTAATTGAAAACACTTGTTAAAGAAAATGCTTATTTTTTGCTAGAGATATCGAACTTTCCATTTTTACTTAAGTTTTTAGATGATCATGTGTTTACAATTGCGTCTGTTTTTCTTTTCTTGTTTAGGTGTTTAATGTTAGCAAATGTTTATTTGACTCACGGCTTGTTAGCTTATACTCAGAGATTTTTTTTAGTTGAAATAACTTCAAATGATTTAAAATCGTCATTAGACCAAAATATCGTAGTAGAGAGAATTAAAAATTATTTTAGTTACGTTTCATTCAGTATCCTTTAACCATGATGAAAATAAACAAGTCACAGAGGCAGTACTTTTTCAAGAAACGAATCGTAACTTACATCCATTTTTAACTTTTAATAGTTCCATTGAGTCAGTTGAAACTTCCTAGACAAATTTTGGCCTCTTGTTCGATGAAATGCTAAGTTTTCAACCTCAAATTGAATTTAAAAAGTTTAAAGTAATAAAAGTCTTTACGAAAATCTCTCACGGAATTTCATCTTAATCATTTATACTTTTTGTTAAGTTCTCACCTTGACTACAGTTATGTGATATTTGACTAAAATCATGACGCAATCTTTATTAAGGATATTGAGTCAATGTAGAATAATTCCGCTCTTGTTACAACAGAATCTATAAAGGAACCTCATCGATTAGGGTTTAACAAGACTTGAAGGCCTTTGTGATCGGCGAAACTTATTTTTATAAAGTTGCTAATGAAAATTTCCCTGAATATCTTTCCATAATACTGCCCCCTAAACAAAATACTCGTAATTGAAAAGAATTCTTTCGCGAATTTACCTTAACCTCAAAGCTATTTTTCAAATACATTATTCCCCTATTTTATCAAAACCTGGAACAAGCACTGAACCTTAGTAATTCAGTGTCGGTTTCGATTTTTAAAAGTGCTTCATTTACGATTTATTCCCTGATCTATTTTCAAAATTCATGACTCTTTACGCGTCAAGCCGGTGATGCGCTTACATGTAGGTCACTTGAGATATAATAAATCCAACCAAATTTTTCTTGACGCTATTAACCCCTTATACAAATTTAATGTCGGAACTAAAACAACTTGTCATTACCTCTTCTGACTGCTTGCTTTACATCGGCATTCAAAAATCAATATTTCAAATTGAAAAGATTCTATAGCAAATTTTTCCAATATTTATTTAGAAAAAGTTATATTATATGGAGGCCCTTTGCATAACTTTGAAACCAATGCATCTATACTGAGGTGTACAGTTACTTATCTAAAATCATAATTGCACACTATTATTTTTTATCATGTTCTATATTGTTCTCCAACATTTGTCTTTTCATTGCAGCTCAATACTGAAGGTATATTTATTCTTCGGTTGACAGTCAAGTGTTTATTCCTGTTTGTTGTAATAACGTCTATTTGATTATTGATGGAAAAGAAAAAAGTGTGTTTTTTGGAATTGATTTCCGATGAATCTAAAACATCCAAAAATACACTTTCCCATATCATTAAATATAAAAATCCCTTATAAAAGAAAATACTTCCTTGTCTAAAATAGTTTCTCTTTTTTTGAAAATAAATTTCAACGTTACATTTCGCGAGAGAACATTCTGCTTTACATTAACGACATAATAAATCATCGCCGCAATAAATTACTTAAACTCATCACGTGATCATTTCTTTCAATATAGTATGACTGAATTGACAAGCCGAAAACAATAACTCTCGATTACATATAAAGTTATCTTGCACTTGAGTTACTGAAAAGTGCCATGGTATGCTAAAAGGAGGATTCCGAATATTTCTATAAAAAAATGCAATGAAGAATGTCCAACTTAAGATATATAATGTTGGCACGTATCATGCTTCTCTACTTGCATCACTAGGGATCCATCTCAGCCAGGATGGCGTTTAGAAGTAGATTAATTGGATCTTATTAAATAAAATTTCAACAGAGCAAATAAGAAAATAAAATTTATTCGAGGCAGTTTTTACACAGATTGTTAATTTTTTAGAAACAATGTCAAAGGAGGAAAAAAGCTGGTTTAGCTCATAAGATTTAACAAAAAAGTTTCATCTTAGAAGAAAAAGATCTTTATTCCTGCTCATTACAAACAAATTTTATTTTAAGACAATATTCCACATTTGGAAATGCTTTTTTAAGATCATCATTCAAAATAGCTTTATACATGGACAGCGAGATTTATTGCTAAGCATTCTTCTTATAAGTTGATAATATTTCCTCCGCTCTTCCAGGGACATTGCTCGAAAAAAAGTTGTGCAATTCAAGCCTTTAGTTTTAGCTTGTTAATATTCTTGCTGCTTCTGCTTTAGTTATTGTTTTTTAATTGTCACTTCTAAGTCTGTTTGTTAGGGCCGTGTTGTCATAGCATCTGTCAAAGTTTTAAGAGCTTTTCCAGCTGAACATCGAGTATGTGAGTTGCGTACAACTACTGATAAACCTTTACTTG
This sequence comes from Euphysa ruthae, assembly GCA_035046665.1. NCBI lineage: Eukaryota > Metazoa > Cnidaria > Hydrozoa > Anthoathecata > Corymorphidae > Euphysa > Euphysa ruthae. The sequence goes on from JAUZNK010002473.1 coordinate 5,345, forward strand.
ATTGATTGTTAAATTCAACGAAAACTTTCCTGCTAAGTTCCCTTTGATTATACTTGCATAAAATGTTACTGGCATTATCATATGACCAAGAAGTTTTTAAATTTGAAGTTAATTTTGCTGTAAAGTTGAAAGTATATCATGCAATATATTATTATTTCATTTTATCTCTCTACTGGTTCTTCTTCTAACACATATAGAATTGTTAATATTAATTTTTTGACATGAAATCTATCTGGTGTTGAGTCAACAGGAATTGAGAAAAGTATTTTCCAAACATATGCCGACTAAGATTCTCTATTTTAAACTTTTTCAGCAATAATATTTATTAGTTCTTCATATCTAGTGAGGGGCAAATAAAAAGTATGGCCATTCGCTAAAATTAAAATCATCACAATGCAATATATAAAAAAAAAAATAAAGTGTCGCAAAGATAAAAAAAAAAAAAAAAAAAAATCATCTGAATAAATCTCAAGGTGAAAAAAGACAACACAACCTATTTGCAAGCATACAAGACTTTAAGAAGAAATATTTTACACATTACACAGAAATTACATATGAATACATTGACATCAAGCAATATTTCAAAGTTAAGTATTTAGACTGGATAAGACACATAGTGGAGAATCGATGGTTCTCAACGTCATAAACCAAGCTTCAAACATGTTATAGAAAAAACAAAAAAAAGTCACTTACTCCATAACTTCAAAGTTTTTTTTTTTAACTTTTTTGACTATACTTGCTCCGCATTGTAGAAAAATTCGAATGGAGCCTTAAAAAGCAGACTTCGAAAAGTCAAAAATAAACATGTTGAATTTTATACTAAGAAATATTTTCCCCACTAATATGCGGTTAAATTTCAAAAAAAGAAACTGGCGTTACACCTGCAATCTTTTTAAGCAATGCAGAAAAATAATGCATGTATCGCAGACAATTGTTTTAAATATTGCATGCTTTGCAGACGAATCTAAAGTTCTAAGGTTTGAACTCAAACAAAAACAAAGTAGCTCTGTTTCAAAATTTTGCATAATAGAGGTTTGAGCAAATGACCCATGACTTCTCTCGCTTAAAATTGATATGACAATCTAACATGTTGTTTAAAACCTGCCTCTAAACTATTATATTTTCTTACTTTGCTCTCTTAAACTTTTAATATCTGACTGCTCTACTTCTAAACGCCATCTTGTTATGTCCAAGTTATGTAGCAAGATTGCATATCTTAATTTGAATATATTGCATTTAATTTTTATTCTAGAGCTATTCGGAATCGTCCTTTCGGCACACCATGGCACTTTTCAGTAACCTCGAGTACTAGATAATTTTATATGAAAACGAGCGTTCTTTGCGGTCCTTAGTTTATTTATTGTATCTTTTTAATAAACATGGATGTCTAGGAAATGTATTTCACCAAATCCTTCTAATTGCATCATACAATTTGGTAAAACATCGTCATTAAGTATTTCCTGACAGAACTGCTGTACTTTTAAACACTCTTGCATCATGAGTACTTCCTGGTGAACCAACAGTAGATTATAGAAATTGCTTGTTATTATATCCCACAAGTCCCATATTTGACGGACTGTATTTTTTTTTTTTTTTTTTTTTTTTAACTGTAAAATGAATTCAACTTTGTATTTTTCATATACATGGAAGCCGCACCGACTCATTAATAGTTTTCTATGAAGCCGAATAATTCATCACTTTCTATTCATATTCCGAGTCATAGCATTCGGTAAATATTATTAAATGGCTCTCCTGCTAAAGAAATCGAAACGCTTAATAGATCTCACCATCGTAGAATAAGACACTCTTTGCGCTAAACGATACAACGTGAGACCAAGTTGCATCTGAATTGTTTTTGGATAGGGATTCAAATTGGTCAGCTGTTTTGAAATAAACGGTGTAATGTATTGTATTAAATAAGTTCAAAAGTTTCCCGCGTAACTCTCATACGTTTTTTAAATACATTTTCACATTTTTATAATACCCTAGATTCCACCAATTTTTATCCAGCTCGATATTTGGTTTCTTTTGGGACGCAAAACGTTGTGGCAGCTACAGCGATTGCTACTGCATTGGTAGTTATTTAATGTTTATCGAAATATTTTCTTCTTTTATTAGGAGAATGAAATTCTAATTCGACTTGTTCTTCCCGAAACAAATGCAATGCAAAAATCCGATGCAAAACTGAAGTTTGATATCTCCAAAGCGACGTCAGATGAGATGGTCTTATTTTTATACAATTAAAATAATTTACCTGTCTTTAAGCCGATCTAACACTTTCCGAGTAATGTTTAATGTATAGTAGATTATTGTACGTCTCATTCACTAATTTTTGAGAGAAATGCTGTGGTTTGAATAAAAATAATTTTGTTTTTTCAGTGTGACCACATAGTAATGGCAGAAAAGATTATGTTATAATGGTCATACTAGCAGTCTACATACTTTCATCATTATGGATAACACAAGTTACCGCTCAAGCTCCTCATTTCGAGGTATGATATTTATCTAAATTTAGAGCCTAATTTCTGTGTATAATGCCCAATGTAGTTTTTTTTTTTTTTTTTTTTTTTAACTTACAAGACGAAATTCATCGTTTAACAGATAATTTAACTTAATTTAGACACGATTCAACTTTTTGCTACTGAATTCATACAAATTTTGGTTTTGCTACTTTTTTTATTCTCTTATTATTATCTTTTTTTATTTACCTCAAATGACTTTAATCTATATTAAGATTAGATTTTTAGGCAAAATTATATATCTATACCATTATTATCTATACTATTATTATTTCATCTAAATGAACATCAAAGACAAGTATGGGGTCTTAATGCATTCCAAGCTGCATCGCAAAAGGAAAATTATTAACTATGATTCGAATCTTTTATTTTAACGTGGGGTCAACAAATAGTTTTTCGAACTAATTTATTATAAAAGGACCGACGGGTTTGGTTCTGGTGTACTTAGACCTCATATTTGAGCTTACGGTAAAGGAAAACATTAGTCTCTAAGGGTGTCGAACCCACACCTTCGTTACAGAAACCAGACAAAGACTTAACAACTATAAAATATAAAAGATGGGTGGTTTGGAGGTCTTTTTTTGAAAAGATCATTTCTGATGCTAGTTTGTTGGAATAAGGCTTAAATGATATTTTCCATTGAAGTGCTCAATTAGAACTCATTGTTAGATCTGTATTAATTTGCTCAGCAGACTTGATAACTTCTACAACTATTGAAAATAAAGACGCAAACATTTTTATTATCACTTTTAAACTATCGCGTAAGGTTTGTGTAAATTAAGAAATGTTGAAAAAGAGCAGAACCTTGCAGTACACCTGCTTTGATATCAATCCAATCAAAGCATTGGTCATTTAATAGAACCCTTTGTTTTCTCTCCATCAGAGAATCTTCAGGTATTTTATATAATTTTCCCTCAACACCATATTAGCATAACTTGTGAAAAAGACCATTGTATCACACCTTGTCAAATGCCTTAGACGTTTCAGAGAATATTTCTCGTATCTCTAAAGAACTCCCACCAAATGCTTTAAAGATATCTAAAGTTATAGATAATAGGTTGCACACATATGAGTTACCAGGCAAAAAGCCATAAAGCTAACGTACGAACAGATCTTTATGCCTAAAATATTTAAATAAATTGTTGTAGATGGCTTTTCCAAATATCTTTCCAAATCTGATAACAGAGAAATGGGTCTGTAATTTTTGATGAGATTTTTACTGTACTTTTTATGCACAGGTACAATATTTTTCTTTTTCCACAAGGTAGGAAAGATGCCTTTTTCAATTGCATTATAAAATATAATCATTAGTGGATGTATTATAGATTCACCACGCATCTCTAACATTTTAATTGTTACAGAGTCATGACAATGTGCTTTATTTGGATTGAGATCGTTACTCACCTTGAGGATAATATTATTTAAGTTACTTTCAAAGCCAAGATTGATATATGAATTTTTTTATTACAAAGGAAGTTATTGAGTATTGTCTAATATGTCTTGGGTCCTGGATCAATTTCCTTCAGACCTGATCCACTAAGATATTTATCTTTTTAGATTTAATTTTATTCATTCTAATCTGAAATAAATATTTGTAAATATTTTATACGATGAATTTTTTTTTAACACATTTTCAACTTCATTATTAACCCAAGGAATGTCACCATAAATTCTTTTAATTGTAGTTTTTGGAAATTTTTTAAAATATTTGTTAAGGCAGCTGTAAAAATATCAACCTGATCATTGACACCTGGATGGACAAATACATCATTTCATTTAAATATAGTTATTTTTCTTTGATTGTAATTATTTTGGAAAAATAACTTAATGATTATATGCTTCGAAATGTGACTGATAAACTTTCACTGTCTTGGGCGATGCAAGTAGCGAACTTAATGGATTAGAAGTTGGTAGACAATCTGGCTATAGCTTGAGTTAGTAGTTAACAGGTCGAATTTAATCACACGATCATCGTTTGAATATGAAAACAACTTATTGTACACAAAAATGGCTTAAATTCAAAAAAGCAAGTTCTAAAATAGTTTTCTCAAATTTTTAATCAAGTTGTGACTACATCAAAAACTTAAAATAACCCAAATATGAATTTGATCTATATTGAATAATCAAACTATGCAAGACGCCAAAACATTTTATTCTCTATATTCTTGTGTTTGGTTCAAATAGCTATTTATTTTACTACCAGCTTTTGTCTATCGAATCCATTTTATTGTTATTATATGTAATTTATAAACCAACTGCAAATTTTAAAACCAATATATAAATTTATATAATAAGATAAAGGAAATCTGCGTTTAAAAAGACAGTCAATATTTTGAGACTAAAAATTATGGGGTACCACTTAAGGCACAGTTTTCAGCTCTTTCTAAGAAGAAGGCTATGAAAAAATAGAACTTGGTAGTGTTAAATACGTGACTGTAAATCATCCTTAATGCAAATGAACGTTAAAATCATCCAAAATTCATATTCAACACAAAATTAAAATCTCGTATATTGAATAAACCAAATATATAATTAAAAAGAAATATTAAAAAATCTTTCTTACCCATATATCTATACCACATATATCTATACCACATATATCTATACCACATATATCTATACCACATATATCTATATAACATATATATATTATATATATAACATATATTCACATGAGTGACTAGAAATTCAAAGAAAAACTTTATCAAATTTTTAAACTAAATATTGCTGAGAAAATAAAAATCAAATTAAAATTGCGTTAATCATAATAAATTATTGCATTAATTATAATAAATTAAAACAGGGTTAATAATAATAAATCATAAGTTTATTCCATTCAGAGATGCATCTTTTTATAGAATAATTTTCATACCTCTGAGTTTTAAAAGCTTTTCCAATTACATGTCCATTTTTGTCTCAGGACTATAAGAGAATTAATAGTTGTTGATATTGAAACTGATTCTTTTAGGGGACTGAAAACTAAAATTAGATTACAAAGTAATTAAATCCATAATTTTAAAAATATACATTATAGTCTACAAAAGATTAACTGAAGGAGCGGAAATTTTGAAAAAAATTCATAATTCGTGCAACGTCGAGTTGAAAACACCTTATTGAGTTGAGATTTATTTTTACCCCAAACATGAGAACGGTTACTGTGGGGATTGAAAAGAGAAAAATAAAACGTTCTTAAAGTGCTCTTGTGAATACAATGTCTTATTTCAGATAGTATTTTATTTGTAAAATTATTAATAAACATGATATTCCTATGAGAGGTTTACATCGATCATGGTTTCAAGGTATTTTGTATAAGCTAACGCGTTTTAAGGTTTTTTATCAAGACGCCCGCATCTAGTTCCTTTCTTTAATGTCTACAGGTAATAACTTTTAACTAATTATTCCACTCAATTTATAGATTGAATTTTAATTAGAGCCTATACATCGCATTTGGGTGCCATATCATGCTATAAAATTTGACAATAAAGGGACAAAAAGTTAAAGGGGACGTGTTTTTGTCCACTTTAATTTTTGAAGTCAATTTTTTACTCAATAACCAACTTAATCAAAAAATATATAT
>JAUZNK010002475.1:0-11439 GCA_035046665.1 Euphysa ruthae
TACACACATACATACACACACACATACACACACACACGCATACACAAACACACACACACACACATATATACACATACACAAACACACAAACATACACAAGCATACACATACACAAACACATATATATAGACATACACACACACACTTACACACACATACACACACACATACACACTCATATGCATACTTATACGCATACTCATACACAAGCAAATACACACACAGATACACATATCCACACACACAGTTCATTTATTTAACAAAGTTTATTCAGATTCAAAAAAAATATTACCTAAGGAATATAATTTGGAAATAACTTCTATTCCACTAAATTCTATTTTTACAAGCTTCATTTAATTGGCATGAAAACAAGTTGCTTTCAAAAAAGTCAAAATATTCTCTAGGTGAAATATTCAAACACATTATTCTCCAAATATATTTTGAAGGTTTTTTTTTTTAGTTCTTAGGTATCAAATTCATTAAAAAGTTGGGTTTAAACTGTGACCATTGGTCTTTCTTACTTTCACATCAGCAGCTCCACCAAATCCATACCCACCAATCATCATCCCAATGAAAATAACAGAGTTTAACCAACCTTTGCCATTCGATGATAAATTTAAATCACAAGCTGATGAAATTACAAATGAAACTGTCTAAAACACAAGTTAAATAAAATAAATAAATATAATTAAAAAAAAGATAATATTCTGAAGTCAAAAGTAAGAAATTTTTCTTTGAAACCAGGTTTCGAATTAGCACGTTGCAAATCGCAAAATGCGCTGCGAGTTAGCGATTTGTGATGTTTCACTTTTAAAAATACAACTTTTTGCAATGCACTTTTACTTAAAACCTACGTACTATCATCTACTCCTTAGCTGAAATTAATGCCACATATGTTTACACCAAATTTATCATTCTTTTGTATTATTTGCCTAGTTTATACTTCAACTGCAAATTTCTTGCATATCATGAATATGCAATAAGAAAATACAAAGAATAGCCTTAAAAGTTGTTTCCACATCATCTTAGTTATAAGGTAACAGTAATGTAATAGTTATTTTAGAAAACAAAAACAGTTACAAAAACATATATATTGTTATTACAAAATTCAATGCTGAGAATATTTCTTCTGTATATTGTCATATAATAAATGTGTACAGTACAAAGACCTTGAATCTAGTAGGTAAAAGTAAAGCTGGGTATTTGAATGAAATTTTTCTTAGCAAAGAACAACAGCAGTCTTCTGGATATTGTAAGAAACATGGAGATTATTGAATGAATAGAAAAGGACTTATATATTGATCAAGCTTCCGTTTGCGATTATCGTTTAAGCAAAGAAATTGATAAAGAATATAAAATTGACAGAAAAACGATACTTCTAGAAATTCAAAAAAGCCCAGAAAAACAGCGAATGAAGAAAGAATATGATTGATGTTCCAAAAAGTACAAATCAAAATAAAAGCTATGATGAAGTACTTACGATGAATACGATGAAGTACTTATGAATAAGAGTTTATAAATAGATCTGAATATTTACGAGTAACTAAACAACTTGTTGATATTGGGATATAAACTGAAGCATGTGTTCTTAAGCAACAAAAGATTCAAAATAATAAAAAACTTTTACTGAAGTCAGCATGTGCTGTTGTTGATAGAGAAGATGAGATGATTCAAGAGCTAGTCTTAACAGATGCAAATTACAATAGTCTTATTGGTCTGCCAACAAATAATCTTGTGGCTGAAATCCAATCTGATCCATGTACAAATTGTATGAAAGATCATATTAAACCATGTTCACACAAATTCCTACCAGATAAAACCATTCTTCATTGTGGTACAAACGACCTAAGAGGAAGATGAAACTCCTTATGCAATAACACAAAATATTACAAAAATTGCTAAGTCACTAATGGTGAATGGAAAATGACATAAAACTAGTCATACCTTTAATAGATTATTCCCTAAATGGTTAATTTCACACACATTTTGTTTCAGCATAAAGTTCTTCAAAAAATGATATATATGATTATGTAGAAAAATTATATTTTAAGGATTTTCTAGTCATTTTTTAGGTCTTGCAACATGCAAACATTGCTTCCCAAAATGGGCAGAAAACCTCTAAAAATAGAAAAATTTTAATTCTTTTTTTTTAAAAATTTTAATTTTAATTTTTGTAAACAAATAAACCATTGAGAAAAAAGTCTCAAAACTTTTTTTAAACCTTTTTTTTAGTTTTCGACTTTTTCAACTTCACCGCAAATATTACTTTATATTTTAAAAGTACCTTATCACGTCTTTTATACACAAAACATGGTTGTCTGTAACTGACTGTCAATCAGTGTTGCTAAGCTCACCCGTGTATCATAATCATGTTCAGCATATTAAAGTAAATAGAAATTTGCTACCAAGAGATATTTTCTTTTAAAAATAATGGGAAGTTATGCTCCAAGAGCAGCAACTCAATTTGTTTTTTCTATTCTCTTGAAATTTTGACAACTTTTAAATGAAAACATGCTTTTTAAAATTGTGTGTGGAACTGCTCTGTAGATGGTTTAAAAGTAAATGTGTTAACACATTAAGTTTACTATTTTAAAGTAGTATTTTTAAAGTAGTATTTTTAAAGTAGTATTTTTTTTTAAACTATAGAGAGACACAAATTAGAACAATTTTTTAATGAGCCTTATAAAAAAAAAAGCATTTAAAGTAAAACCCATGAACATAGAAGTCAAAATTATGGTAAATATGTGTATGGTTCACGCCATGGGCTTAGCAAATTTCCATTGATGTTGCAACGTACCTAGATGTAAGGTAGACGTACCTAAATGTTGCAATGTACCTAGATGTACCAATAAAAGCATTAAACATTAGTATGCAGAAAGAAAAACACTATGATGCTGCATCGAATACAAAAGTTGAACTGGAAAATGTCTAAACTCTAAATTCTTTTTCTAAACCTGGCATTACACAGCGCTTGAAGAATTACAAGAAGCTTTTTATTGAAAAGAACAATGGTGAGTTTACATACCAGATTGTTAAGTTCAAAAACTTAAAATCTAGCTAGTAGTCTCTAGAAGATTCATTTACATAAGCTAGAAAAAAAAATAAGCACATGAACTGAAGTGAGGTTTAGAGATGCCAGCAGAGTCTTTTGAAGAGTTTGTCAAAAAATCTGAAAATTGGAAGTTGGTTGTTAATAAATTCATGTGAGCTATTAAACACTCAGGTAAAGTTATTCATAAGTTTCCTGTATAGTCTATATTTTCAAGTAATAAGTACATCCCCCGTTGGCACAATTTCTAAATTTGAAGTCTATTAAAGAATGTATGCCTAATATTAGCTAAGCGTAGGATTTATTATAGAAAACTACTACACGCCCCACTGTAAAGAGGAGTGCGAACCACCACACTCCTGTCTAAATTATCATCATCAAGCCTATGTATTTTTGTAATGTTTATTCTTATTTACGTTTAATAAAATCTTTGCACCATTGAATTTTATTACTCTTCTTTTAATTTTAAAATAAGAAACTTAGTAAAATGCTAAAAATAATGCTCCAGAAATGAAAAAACTTAAAGAACTAAGTCGTTTTTTTGGTTTCTTATAAAAAAAAAATGTGTACAGTCTTCTAACTTCGTACAAATTTATTTGAAGAAAAAACTTTTTTGCAAATTATCAACAGGTAAAGTGAAACCATGACACTTGATAAACCAACCTGCACTTCTGCAGAATCTGATGCTAAAGCCCATCCACATATCAACAATAATTTTAACTGGAACAATCCAAACCCGCATGCTCCTATTGTGTTCTCATACAGATCTGCATCATCATTAGCTGCGTTCTTTGTTAACAAAGTTGATCTTTCCTCAAAGCTGGTGTCGCTGCTGCCACTGAAATCAACTTTAGTTAGTGAATTCTTTTCTTCTTCATGATCGTTATTATGTAAACTCATATTAATCTATAATCATTCTCGTAACAATCAAGTTTTTAATTTTGTGGTTCTATTCTAAAAAAAAAAAATAATAATTTCTACACATTGCATATTGGGACTAACATCAATATTTCTGCAAAGTATTTCCAAAATCTAAGAAAATATTGACAATATCAAACAAACTTTTAAATTATTCATAAAAAAACATTTTTTTTTGTAATATTTTGCTTTTGAATTTTTGAAAAAATTTAATTTGTTCAGGAGTCTGGATCCTTAAATTTTTCAAAATGGTTGACATAAACTTTTCTAGCGTCACAACAAATTATAGATGAGTGGGAACATATCTTCTTGAGATAAATTCCAGATAAATTCAAATATTTCATTTTCACACGAAACTTGACTTTTTCGCTATAATATAAAAAAAAAGAAAAGTAAAACATAAATAAACAAAATAAAAAAATATTGTGATTTCTATTGAAAATTTAAGCAAGTAAAAAGAAAATATTACTTCTAAATGTCTCGTTAATATCTAGGACAAAATTATAACTGTCTTTTGCATAGATGACAAGTAAACTTTTTAGTCTAGAAACCTTTTAAACAGCCAATACGCAACTTTATTTCAAACAAAATTTCATGCAAAAAATAGGTATTCAACAGGTCAGAGCCAGAATTTTTTATTTTTGCAAAAATAATCTTTCCAACTGATAAAAGGGTTTTATTGGTTTGATAATTATGGACACAAAAAGTATGCATGCTCTAAACTCCTCAATTTTGGTCACCCTCTCCTCTTGTAAACTGTTGAACCCCAAGAGTATTTACTTTAAAGACCTCTCTAAAACATTTAACTGAATTGAGTTGAATGCCCTTTCTCCCTAACCTAAAACAATGAATTCAATTTCGTATTTATAATTTTCAATGATCACCTTGATCACTTAAACCTAGATAATATAAAAAATAAATTTGCGGCCTCAAAGATTATAAAAAACTTATTTATCGAGAAAAATTTAAGAAAGTTTTTTTTTTAAACTGAAAATTGTATGATTGGCAAAACAACAAAATTTTTTTCTTCAAAATATCAGGAAATGTTTATAACAAATAATGCACTACTGGACCCCGTTTTACTTACCCTGGGCCTGACACAATTTCCAAAGAGTTGACATAAAAACAAGCAGTGTGAATTTGCACTCACCATATTTAAAAAAAGAAAAAAAAGAAAAGCATTATAAATCTTTTGCCTCGTTTATCCCAAAATCAAGCTAACAAGATTAATTATTCTGTACCCTTTGCATTTAACTTCATGTGAAAAATTCTTAAACAAATTTAAAGAAAAATAAGAAAATAGATTTATTGTGTTCATTCGCCTTGTTTACCCTAAAATTGGGTTAGCAAGAATCCAGCATTGTCATATGTTTACCCTTTAACTTCATGCAAAGAATAAGAAAAAATAATAAGCCGGTTTCAAGAAAAACCTAAACTGATTATTTTTACCTCGTTTTCCCAAATTATAGCAAAAAATCATAGATTTCTTATCCTTTATATAAATTTATGCAAAAAATCTTTAAGTTAATAAGCACAGACAAAAAATAACTTTAAAATACAGGTTTTTGGTCTATTTTTGCCTTGTTTACCCCAAATTCGGGACAATAAGAATTGTTTTAAAAATCTGTACGTGTCAGGTCATCATTTGCTCCCTTGGTTGCTGACCTGCAAAAAAAAGAAAAGAAGAAAAACGAAAAGAACAGACGTTAATATCTAGCGAGGATTTACAGACGGACGGACGAGGAGACAAACAGACGAATGGTACCAAATTCACAGAACAGGTTCAAAAAAAGAAAAATTATCACAATATCTTCTAACTTTGTAATGAATTCTTTGAAATTTTTAGATTTAAAAAAAAATAGCTGAATTGCTAATAATATTGTTTAAACATAAAATATTACTGGTAATTTGCCAAAGATATCAAAACAATGGGTCCGGTAAACTTAGTGGCAAAAATTTTATCAAACTTTATGGTCCTGTTCTGAGTAAAATTTAAACAGATGAACAAAAAAAATTATTAAAAAAACTTCCTCAAAAATATTATTACTAGAAAAAAAAAAACAAAGAAACTTTCAGACAAAATTTAACATATTTTGTGTCCAAATAGAAAAACAAAAAAAAAAAAAATGAATTATGACAAACAAATTTGGCATGCCAAATTTTTAAATAGCACATGGTAATTAATGACAACTGCAACAGAATTCAACTAAAAACCAATTTTCTTATGCTACCAGTGATTATTATACAGTAAATAGTTGCTCGTTGCCTATGAGTTCCAGTTGCAAAGCTCAATTTTTTGCTTATGTATTACAACAAAGAAAAATTTTCTAGGGATAAAATTGAATTACCTTTAAACAATGTCATTTTCATAAAACTGCACCACAATTACTTGATAGAAATAAATTTCTTTTCTTGAACTAAATTAGACCTCTTTTGGATTAAAGCTCTGGTAACTAGAATTTTACGCATGCAGACTGTCAAACAACATACAACACTCAGAATTAGGAAAAATTGCTGCGGAAGGCTATGGATACTGTGGCAAATCGCAAAAAAGGCTGCCAATAATATGTCGCTCCGTGGCAATTCCAAGTTTCTTACTTCTTCTAATTATTATGATATACTACTTCTGTCTTTATTTTTTTACTTATCAAAGTCCATGTAGGACTTGGATAACTAAAACCACCTTATAGGGCTTTTTTATACAGCTTTAACATGTACTTATAACTTGAGCAGAAAAATCAATAACAGGAAAAATAATTATAAAAAAATTAACAGAATTTACTGCAAGTTTACATTTAATTTTTATTTGTTGATTATAAATACAGTTTTATAATTTATAATTTTGTCATTCATTGTACTGTATGGAAGATAAAAATGCGTTTATTTGTTGATGAAAAATCAAAAGTTTTTCTTCATTGAAACCACTAAAAGTATATGGAATTATATTTTATCCTTATATATGCCACTCCCCTTTATTTATATTTGCGTCGTGACATAACTTGCCACAAAAGATTACTCACTATTATAAAAAGGAAAGGGTGAATTATTTAACAAAATAATCGCATTTGGTTACGATAAAAGAAAGTTATACCACATACATAAAAAGTTTTCAGATATCCTATTTATGAGGCTACTTGAAGAAGAAGTTGTTTAGGATAAATTTTTTCATAGCATTTTGGTAAACTGTTGTTAACAATGAAATAAAAAAGATCTTTTATTGAGAGGAAGAGTTTCGTATACATAAATCTATTTTTTTTTCTTTCTAATATAACTAAACACTATCTTTCACACATAAGGCTGGCTAACATAAAATTTATCAATGCAATTAAAAGTATATATAAAGAAATTACCAAATGCCAACCATGATTTAAAGGATCGAATGTAGCAGGCAGTCAGTAGATGCATTTAATAATCATGAATATCCATATGGACTTGGCAAAGAAAAAAAAATGAACAATCTCAGCGTTATTCAAAATTTTACATCCTATTATGTATTAATGCTAACATATCGTAAAAGGTATTTAGTCTAATGGTTAATAAAAATATTAACCATTAGACTAAATAAATTCTTTGTTATATCCAATAATCGTTTGCTCCTAGCTAAAGAAATAACTTTAACAAGTTGAAAAAATCGCCTACAAACAAAAAAACAATATTTCAAAAATATTTGTGTTTGTCAACTCAGGCATTAATAATTGAAAAGATATAAAACGCATGTCATGAGTTATAAAATTTTATTGAGCGACGTTTCAGGAGTCATGCTGCTCCTATCATCAGACTAGTTACAATTAAAAATTTTAAGGTTTTTTATAGGAATAGCGTAGGCTCGAAATCAAGTGTTTTTGAAAGGTGTTAATTAGTTTATTAGTTATGTAGTAATGCGGATGTAGACTTTTGCGGACTGACGAGGAATGTTTTATATCGTGGGTAACCAGATATCGGGAAGAGTATACAAAATTTTAGAACTCATGACATGCGTTTTATATCTTTTTAATTAAAAAAACAACAGTTAAAAATAAGAAATATTCTAAAAAATTGAAACTAGATAAATTAATAAATTAAGAGAAGTATCTTTATTTTATTATTTTCAAATATTATGAATCTGATTTCCCCATAGTTTTCATATAGTTTTATTAGTGCAGGAAGAAAAAATTTTATACCGGCATATTAAAATAAACTATTTAAAAGATTTTTTTATTTGAAAAAAAAAAAAAAAAAAAAAAAGTTCGATTAACAAAATAATGGAACCATAAAACTATTACGCAACTCTTCCAACAACACTAAGGTCAACTGTGAAGAATCTATTAAACTATTACGCAACTCTTCCAACAACGCTAAGGGTAACTGTGAAGAATCTATTAAACTATTATGCAACTCTTCCAACAACACTAAGGGTAACTGTGAAGAATCTATTAAACTATTACGCAACTCTTCCAACAACACTAAGGGTAACTGTGAAGAATCTATTATTATACATTTAAAAAAAATAAGAACTTATAGAGCATTATAAATCTAAAGTAAATGAACTTGGATTGGAGTGACTGGCAAATATATTCAATTGAAATGATTTTTGAAGTGCAAACACAACTATTATTATTATGATTGAAGAAGCAGACGTGAGATGGTAGCTATGACAACACGACAATTGATAGTTTAAGTGGCTATTGCTTTAATGAATTAAAAAATATATAAAGAAAATAATAATACTTAATGCAACTCGTATTTTCAGAATCCTAAAATAGTCTTTTCATGAAGTGACTTTCCACTTTAAACTAATGAGTGCTACTAGAATAAGTGCAATAGTAAATTATAGGATCTATTTCTGCTTTGCCAATACTTTGACTCTACCATCTTATCCTCAAACAAAAAAAAAAACAAAAATTTACTGATTAAATTCTGTTTACAAACTCTTCTTAAAATAAGAAAATGTAACAAAAAAAATACAATGAAATCAGGGTGTTAGCCAAGACTGAAATTTAGGCAGCGTTTTTGTTTCGGAATTTCTACCCTTTCCTCCCACCTGCCTTCCAAAATTTTTAAATTTAACGTTTCCTTAATACTATGATTTTTATCACGGTAAGGTGGTTTGAAACTCACTTTTTCTTCACTGTATAAAAAATTATACTTCTGAGATATGAATCATAATTTTAAATAAAATATAGGCAACAGAATAAAAAAATATAGAACAACAATGATATCTTAAAAATCTGTAGACGAGAGATAATCATACTTCCAAGAAATGAGTAGTAATTTAAAATAAACGCATGAACGATGGAAAGAAAAACAATATAGCAAAATTAAGTTAAAGTCGAGGACGAGAACTAATGTAAAATGTTTCTGAGAATCAACTGTTTAAAAATTACTTACATCTTTTTATCTTCAAATTTAATTCAAAATTTTAATAACTTAATTTTCTTTTTTAAAGTAGAGAGTTGGTTGTTAAGACTTTGCTTTCTTACACCAATATGTGCGAGTTTGATATTATATAAAAATAACAAAGTGATAACGTTAAATTGTTGTGGTTTTAACAGGACCGATATTTTGCAAATAATTAATTAAAAGGTTAAATTAAAGTAAACTTCGTAGTTACTAAGAAACAAAGCAAATCTTAGACCCAATAAATTGTTTATTCATTTTGTAGCAACGATCGATCGATTTGGTTCCATATTATATGGTAATTTTTAAGTTATATTTCATTTTTTGTAGTTTAGTAAGCTACAAAAGCTACAAAACATAAATTGTAACTTAAAAAATGTGTGTATGATATTTTACTCCACAAAGAAAACCAGCATACAGCAGCAAGAATATAACTCTGAGGGTTTTCAAGCCTTGGAATGAGAAAATAATGCACTTTGTGCTATTTTATTAGCCTATTAACTATGCCTATAACCTATTGACTATGCTTATACCAGATAGCTCAGTTGGTAAAACATCTGACTCCAACCACAGAACCAAGAGTTCAAACCTGGGTATTTTTAATCTAAAAATTTAGTTTAAAAGTCACAAAAATATTTTTTCTGTTATTTTTGAAAACAGGTATTAAACAAAATCGTGAAAAGATAAATTTAATTTTTTTTCAACTTATACCTTGCCATTTCTCAATAAATAAATGTCAGAAGCTTGGACAGTAGCAATATATCGTGAACAAAATCAAAAAAAAAAAAAAATTAAAGTTTTTAAAATTTTGGAAACAAAAACTAAAGGTCAATTTATTTCAGCCTAATCAAAAATTTTCACATTTCTTTATATAGCTCTGAGTTTTGTTAAAAGTCCATGAATATATCTTCATATATGGTCTTAACCTCATAATCCATCTCCCACTTTGCAGCTCTTAGCTCAATAAACTGAACAAGCCTACACCTTGCTTGTGGTGAGACAGATGATGAAATCGCCACCTGTCTTGCCATGTTCACTAATTCTTCCATCTTTTCCTGAAAGTAAAACAATAAAGTATGAATGATACATTGACAAAGTAAGAATTGTGTGGTAATATTTCTTTTTTTGCGATTGATTTAATTTATATTTTGAGTTTGCTTCATGCTTTCTATATGTCACAAGTATTGAACTATTTAGATCAGCTAGAAGAACTTTCATCATGTTGCCAATTAGTATATGCAACTGCTGTACTTTAATTTTTTTTTGGTTTACATTTTTATTCGCCAAGATGAGAATGTACATACATAGTATGTATTTACAAAATAACAATATAACATTGATGCAAAAAATAAAAATTCATAAAAAAATCTTGACAGGAAGTCAGAGTCTCGATAGACCACACAGCTCAGGCCCCTTTTTGTAAAACATGAACAGGAATAAAATTTCAAAATAATATCAAAAGATCTTTTGAGTACCTGTTTCAAAAACTTAATTTAGAAAAATAAAATCTTGTCTTTTGAATAATATATTTTTTAATCATAATGTCATAAATAACATAACATAATTATCATAATTATTACTACTTTTATTAAATATTTATAAACTTGATAAATTTTGGAAATCTGCAAAACCCTAGTTTATTCTAACAATGAGCAACCTTTTACAAAATGTTTTGATAAAAAGATCGTGCATTGCTATATAAAACGCATAGAGAGTTCAGCAATACTTGTATAAATTGCTAATAACAGCTTATTGCAATCATTTTTATGCATAATAAGTGGATAAGCAAATATCCATTAAGCTTAAACCACAAAAATAACTAATGACTTGAAACTTAAACTGATTTTATGGTTTTTTTTAAAGGAAAAAAAAAGGAAGTAAATGCTGCTTGCTTCATATTTTTTCTACAGCATTCACCAACTTATTATTTTGTATTCATATTTATTACATATTTACATAATTTAATTTCTTATTCTGCGCGCCCTACCAACTGCATATTTTCGAAATCAATAAAAACAATAACATTCATTTTCAGATATAAAAATAAATTATTTTCATTTTTAAGTTTAGTAAAATATTTTCTTTTCCTTTTGCAG
>JAUZNK010002476.1:0-11439 GCA_035046665.1 Euphysa ruthae
GTGAACGACATGACACAAGCAGTAGACTGTGAATTACTTCTTTACGCAGATGACCCTTGCTTGATTTTCCAACATAAAGATGTAAAAAAAATAGAAAAAAATTCTAAACAGAAATTTTTCCAACCTTTGTGAGTGGTTTGTCGATAACAAGCTAAGTGTGCACTTTGGAGAAGAAAAAACCAAGTTTATCCTCATTTCTCTAAAATAAAAACTAAAAAAGCAGATCCCTTGAGTATAATTTATAGAAGCACATTCGTTAAACAACATACCTCAGTAAAATACCTAGAATACTTATTAGATCAAACCCTGAGTGGAAAGACAATGATTCACTATGTTTTAAATAAAATTAATTCCAAACTTAGATTTGTATTTAGAAAACAATATTTCTTAACACCAGCCTTAAAGCGTGCTTTGTGCAATGATCTGATTCAACCTCATTTTGACTATGCATGTTCTGCCTGGTATTTAAGCCTCAACGAATCACTTAACACCCGTTTGAAATATGCACAAAATAAATGTATAGTATTTTGTTTAAATATGAATAGTCGCGCCCATATTAGTACTGAGCAGTATAGTGCCAAAAAATTGGCTGTCTGTTGATATGAGGTTTAATCAGGGTATTGCTGCACATGCATTTAAATTCTGCAGTAGATCCAACTTAAATTACATGTCTGAAATCTTTAAATTTTCTGAAAATAGAAAAATCCCGCTACGCAACAGCCATCTAAGGCTAGATACACCCTTGAGAAGATCTAACATGGAAAAAATTGTCTGTCATCAAAAGGTCCATTTATATGGAACAGGCTTTCTAATGAAATTAAATCAATCACAAATTATAACGTATTTAAACATAAGATCAAGGAGACATCTTTTTTTTTATTACTATACTTCGGCTTAATCTGTTTTTGTGTGTGATGAATAACGGGACCACAATGGAAATATTGTTGTGACAGACAATTTGGTGCCTATCCTTGCCACCATTTTTATTTTTATTTTAATGTTTATTTATTTATTATTTTTTTTTTTTGTTTTCTGTTGTCTTGTAATTTTTATAGCTAATGTACATCTGTTTGTGGCAGAATAAATACTTACTTACTTACTTACTTACTTTCATAAACGTTTAACCGTTTGACAGTTGAGCTACTCGATGTACATATTGCCTTAAAGATAAAACGTGCCACGGCACTAAAGTTTTCTGGTAAGTTACTCTGTAGAAGTAATTGAAACATCGCGTCAATTATTGCCACTTGAACATTACATGGTGATATCATTTTCACTTGAGATTCTAAACGCTTCACTAAGGTGACCTTTGACCTTCTTAAGTTTCATCCCGTCTATATGATTTAGAGAGGATGGTGCAGGAGTTAATGGATACGGAAGTACAACACCTATTAAAATCTTTTTTTGTAAAGACAGGAACAAAATTTTCCCAAAAAATCTCGAATAATGCTTACTGCCTTTATTTTGTTGCTCAGTTCTTTGCGGTGGGACCAATATTAGAAACATTTAAAAGAAAACCATTTGTTTTGTTCGACATAAACTTTCCAGTTGTTATGTTAAACAAAACATCTCTAACAAGGTTTTAACCAAATGGATCAATCCTATATATAATGGATCGTTTAACTTTCTGTAAATTTGAGTTGTTTTTTAGAGTTCTGCTTGGTCTCAGATCTTGGCTGATATCTTCTTTCTTTGAAATATTTAAGTCTTCCAGCAAACTGGATATAACGGCTGATCTAAGGTAGTGACTTGCGTCCCACTTTTGTCTGGCTAATATAGAGTTTAACAGATTTGATATGCATTTCTTTTCACTTGCTGCGTCTGTATTTATAATTTGCTCAAAGGTGAGATCAAATGCAGGTCTAGAAAAATACTTTTGTGTCCGTTTAATCGCAAACAGTCCGTTTTTAAGACATTCATAAAGTGGATTTTGTGCAACCTTGGCAAGTTTTCATATTTCATTGTCCAACGAGCATGATTTGGTGGTTGATTAAAAGCAAAAAAAAATATTAGTAATTAGTGGCAAACGATACACATGCAAATCAAAATCACCTTCACAAATGCTTCTGATAAACTGACGATATAAGCAAATTAAATTAACGAATCCAATCCAAAATTGGGCAGTTTTGTCATTTTTTTCTCCTTCGGTGTCCTTTCTATATTGTTCATATTTAATATAGAGAGTTTCTAATTCTTTTGATATTATCATATTATCTTGATTTTGATTAGTTCATGTGTAAAAAATGCTAGCATCCCATCAATCCCTACATGTATCTTCATAGTAAAGTATCTCAAATGTAACACTGAGAAGACCGTGCAAACGTTTACAAAGATTATAGTTTTTTGCCTTAAGAAAACCTTGCAGTGATCTTGAGGCTTATACTCCACTTTCTGGCAAATATTGTCCACCAGACCCGTCAAAATATTTTCCTATCGCGGTGAGATATGCCATTTCTAAATAAAATGCGCCTAATGGCTATAAACAAAATATCGAATCTTGGAGTTTTAAGAGCTTGGATTTGCATTGCAATTTTAGCAATGGCAAAACCTTATGTCACTGCAATACTGCCCATATTACTTTCATTTTTCGATTTCATACTTTTCGAGTTTCATCACATCTACATTAATACAAATTTTTGTTGATCTGCTTGAAGAGATACCATCCAAAGAAAGTTTTTTTTTTCTGTTGTTACATACGAACTAGGAACTTCCCTGCGTCCTTTATCTTTTATTGGGAAGAAATTCGAATTATTCAACATTGGTTTCTTTCAATAGAGCTCCGCATCTAACGTTTTGATACATACGCACGTTTTCTTTTTTCTTGTCGACGGTATTCCATATGCGCTATCTATCTGCAAATTAATAGTGCCATATGCTGCAGTTACTGCAGTTGTACTATCATCTAGGTTTTGACAGTTTTTTGACTAATAACAAATAGCAACAGTGTCATGTAAGGTGTTTTAACCACTAGATGTCTCTACAAAGCGATCATAAATATCCCACGCAACCTCCAGTTCCAAGTTTAGGGTGTTTTGCCATTTCATTTCACGGTGTGATTTGTTTTTCTTTATTAGCTTCAAATTTTAGCTCGATTTCTATTTCCTCTATGTTGTTATGACTAGGACACTGTCCGTACATGTTCAATGTATGCACTTCCTTTTAGAATCCAGTTAAACTTTTTAAACCCAATTTCAAACCTAGTTTTAAATGTTTCGCTGTTATATTGTGTCTTGACTTATGGATTTTTTGCGTATTAGTTTGGGTGGAGTTTGTCTTCTTCGTGAATCTGGACCTAAAATGCCACGTTATAAAAAATTACAGCAGTTTTTATTTATCTTACACCGTAGGAGACATGTAAACAGCCTTGGATGCAAATTAAATATAAAATTTAAATTGAAAAAAAAAAAAAAAAAAAAAAAATTTAGAAATAAGTTTCTAGAATAACATCCTATTCAAGTCTAGAAAATAGTTTAGATGGAGAGGGTCTCCATATTTTGCAACAGAACTCACGGATATAGTTTTCATAATGAAAGAATTCACTTCGTGTGGGCTTTCAACTGGTTTAAAACTCAAAGCATTGATTAAGATTATCATTGGACCATCCACGAACTAACGAGGTTAAAATGACGTGAGTTTTTATTTATGGTAAACGGCAAAAGTCACGGAAACTTACCTTCCGATAAGATGCGTAAAAAACTGATGGACGATACCAGGGGTTTGCACTTCTCCTTGTTCATTGTCTGATATCTTAAAATTTTCCAGCAGCGGTTTTCCATTATGACTTGTCTCAGCAACATCTCGCACTTCTATTTCGGGATTTTTTTTTTCAATGACTCTTTTCTTATTACTTCGTCTATATTTAATGATGTATTATATACAATGTCTCCTTTCCTTGAATTAAATTTTGATATAGATATCTATTTAATTTTAATTCCAACTTTTGCATAATATCATAGCAGCTCCGCCTAATTCTCGAAATGTAGATGTATAATGATTGTTAACATTAAGCAATGAGTTTACTTCTTTTTTCTCCATAACTTCCCGTTGTAAATACTCTCCTATTCCATCAAATGCTTCAGAATGAGTACTTATTGCGTCATGCCACAAGCTTAACTCTTCTGGTTTTGATTATCCTTCAGATATTTCTAAAATCCCAGTTGGTATACTTCTGGTAACCAGCTCATATTTATATTTACATATGCTGTGGTACTTTTACTTCTTTGCCAACTGACATCGGTAACGCGCCTGAAAAGTCTCTCCATCTAGCATACGTCTTTATTTTATCTTTGAAATTGTTGGTCTCAGCTGATATTGATTTTTGAAGAGTTCCATTTAATTTCTTTGTCTTTGTCCCACAAAAAAGGCATACCACAGGGAAGATCCCTGTTGTTGTAGTTAGTTTAGGAGAGTTTATATTAGATCTAGTGATATATATGTTGTAGGAATCTGTTGTGATGTTGATAGCTGGCTCTCATCTACAAGATAAATTGTTTCGGCAGTTTCTAAACTCATTTTTACTCTTTGTTCTTTTGAGAGAGCTGTAAACTTATGATAACATTCTTAAGATAATTTTGATTGTCAACACCACATGGCAGAATAAAATTTCGAAGTTTCTAATTTTGATTTTTTGTGGTTTTTGGAACACGATTGCACTTTCCTTAAATAATGTGATATTGCCCGAGTTTTCTCATACTCCAGTATGTAAGCAACACTTTAATACTAAATAAAATAATATAAAACAGACTAGAAAACGATAACATCAGGAAGTTAAACATGCAAATATAGTCTTTAGATGATATTTGAATTTGCGATATAAATGGTAATTATTACAAATTAAATACAAATAATATTTAATTCCAGTATGTCTGCCATAAAGAAAATCCCATAAGTTTAAGTAAGTTATATATTATTGATAATTCACTAATGTATGATAAGTGGGCAAAGTTTCATCCATGTCGGAGATGAGGTAAAAAAATTATGATTTCTTTCAATTTGTTGTATTGGTTTTTCGTAATTAAACTTCGAGGGGGTGTGACTTTAACTTCAGAGTGAGTGTTTTGGTAAGTTTTGTATTTTTGGATTCTACTATACATAACTGACTTACTAGCCAATTTTAGTGCATATCTTGTGAAGTAAATTCAACGCAATTTTGGAGTTTTTGCGGGGGGTCTGACTTAAAGAAAATCCCATAAGTTTAAGTTAGTTATTATATATTATTCATAATTCACTTATGTATGATATGTGTGCAAAGTTTCATCAATGTCAAATATGAGGTAAATTTAACGTCCTTTTGGGGTATTTCCCCAGGAATTTGGCCCAATTTTCCCGGAAATAGTCCAGTTGACATGAATTTTTGTTTTATTTAGGTCATAAAGTTTCTGATCAGATGGTTAAACCTTATGTTTCACATGAGGTAAAAGAATATGCCACAGGCTCCTAGACTAACCTGGCAGATACGCAAATAGAATATAATATAGTAGAGCAAAATGCTGAATGATTCTTAAAGCTGTAAATTTGGCCGTCAAACGCTTGAAACTAAACGATATGAATCAAATCTAGCGCATGATCAGCATACCAACTGCAAACAACAACGTTACGAGCCTGGCATACTTCTTTTAGCCTTCAAGTTAAAATTATTTTCTATTGCGTTCATCGTTTTACCCGTTTTACCCGTTTTACCCGTTTTACATTAATCTCTCGATTCTTAAAGAATCTATCTCTTTTCTAAAAGCATCAGGGGATTTGACTTACCGCTTTTTTCTTGAATTATTTCCCTTCAGCTTACCTATTATTTTATTTTACTGGTAGTTAGGTTTGCCTAACACCTAATATGTATTGCTTACCGTTTGTTTTATAAATTTGTTTTTATTTTATTTATGTCCATGTCATTTGTAAATTTGTGTTATTTTATAGAAAAAAAAGTTGGAAGGGTGATGCAGCTTTATTACCGTTTTGTTATTTTATTTATTTACATATCTCTTTAGAGTCAAACTTTGGAATTTTTTGTTTATGTTTTCCATACATTCTCAATCAATCATTCAATAATCTTTATTTCACTTTGGTAAAAATTACATAGCGAGAAAAAAACATATTATGCATTTAAATACTAATATAAACTAATCAACATTTTTTTTGATATCATTATTTTTTTTTTGATATAATAAGCGTACTAGAAAAACCATTTTCAAATACAACTACGTTCTGCTTTTTTAAAACAAGAAACAGAAGGAGAATTTCTTAAGCCACTCGGAAGTGTATTTCAAAGGAAACAAGGTTTAAAAAGAAGTGCATTAGCTCCGTATATAGTAGTTTTTGCTGAGGGCAGCACTAAAATCATCTCATTCCTCAGAGAATACGGTATGTCCTTTATATAAAAGTGCTCCAACAATAATTCTGGATTAAGTTGTTTTTTCTACCATCTAATAAAATTTTTCAGACCCAGCCAAAGAGTAATCCGTTTATTAAAAGTAAAGTGCAGCAATAATAATGTTCGTAAGACGGTCAGAAGTTTAGAGAGAAAGAAGAAAAGTTTGGACCCTTCAAGGAGTCAAGATATTAGTTAATGCTTGTGATGGGCTTAAACCCGAAATGAAAGTGAATTTAAATTTTTTGAAAAGCTGAAATATGAAGTGAGAGCCGGTGGAGGAGCCATTGCTGGAAATGATGATTTAAAAAGTTACAAGGCTAGAGCGAATATAATTTTTCGATTAAATCAACCATTTTACAAATGAATGCAGGCTTCCTGATAATGATAATGATTTGCATTTATAACAGCCTTCTCCTGCTGGTGCTAAAACTGTGGTTGAGCTGTAAGTGGGAGAAGGATGGTAGCTATGAAAAAACAGTCACAGCTGAAGAGAATAAGATTATTAACTAACTAAATAAATAAATTAATTAATTAATTAGTTAATAAACAAATAAATAAGAAATAAAATTTAAGGTGGTTCTATACCATTAAAAATAAAAATTTTCAATTTTTCAAAATATATGTTTTTAGTTACTTTCAGTTGTATGGAAAATGTTGAATGAATTTGTTTTCCCCAAAAAACTATTTAAATTACCAAAAAACTGCATTCAGAGAAGTCTGTGTAAAGTCAAATATAATTTTTTTCCTTAGCGACTGCCATAGCAAACAATTATTTCTTATGTAAAATCCCTTTGTAAAACCCCTAAATATCCAAAAAGGCAGAAAACAGACTTTTCGAAGAAAAATGGTCTGTCTTTACAGTTAGAATTAAAACGTATAACTGAGTCGTGCGATTTGACTAAGTCGTTTTTCACAAGTACCGAAATAAAAAAAAAAAGAAAAAAAAAAAAAACTGTTATGGAATGAAACCGTCCGAAATTAATAACTTTACTATAATAGTACTGACAGAGATTGGTAACGGTCACACAGCATTGACAACATTTTGTTTTTTTACGAACTTATCAATGAATGTAAATTCATTTAACGAAATCCAAACTAAAACAGCACCAGTCTACCAAAAATAAATGATTCAATGCAAAGTTCTGTGAATGAGTTTCGTACTCAATAAAATAGTGACAATTTAATAAATGAAAGTGAATAGACGGATATAACTATTTCTTGTGATGGTACTTGGCAAAGGCGTGGTTGTCTGTGCCTCTTTAAATGGTGTTGTTACTATAATCGCTAGAGACTCTGGAAAATGTGTAGACTATCATGCTCTTTCCAAAACATGTAGTGCCTTTACTTCTTGGGAAGTAAGAAGAGAGCCTCAGCCTGATTTGTATCAAAATTTTATAGACACTCATGTTTGTTCAATAAATCATGAAGGTTCTGCTGGGTCGATGGAAGTTTCTGGTCTCGTTGACTTCTTTATGCGATCAAAAACAAACGGGAGTGAAGGTACGTATAATATATAGTATAATATATAGAAGATGAGGACTCAAAGTCACCATCAAAAGTAGTTAAAAATGATCCATACCCTGGTATAGTCATCAAAAAATTAGAATATGTGGGGCACATCCAAAAAAGTAATAGGTGGTCTACTCCGAAAACTTAAAGCGACTTGCAAAACGCCATTGTCTAATGGAAAGTGTCTCGATGAAAAGAACTCACTGAAAAAGTAATTAACAAATTGCAAAATTATTTTGGCTTGCACGACAACACACGTTGCAAGTTGTCATCAAATGAGTATGTTTAGTCTTAACTCCTTAAACAAAATTTTTTCTTTTTTATCAAAACTTTTTAACTATGTTTGGAAAATTCTAAAGTCTTCAACAACGGAATTACATATGGTATCGGACACACACTTGATCATCATGAAAACTTCGAACTGCCATGATTCAGTTTATCCTCAAAAAAAAATATTACCTTTCACGGTAAATATTGCAGAACGGAAAAATTCTGGCATTTTCAAGACATGTTTCACTTTACCCAACTACTTACTTACCTATCTTGTTCATAGAAGTTTTGATCTCATTGTTCGATTTCCAATTTTTGCTGAAATTTTGGTGGAAGTAAAACTGTCAAAAGTTAGTTAGGAAATGATGTTCCGAAGCAAAACATATGTGAAAGACAAATTTACTATCTGGTAATACATTGAATGAACCAGAGCCATCGAAAAATTTCCATGGCTAGTTCTTTTAGACTATAGAGAGATGGTCTAATTAGCATTTATGGTCTTTTGCATTCGTTGCAAAATTTCTCATAATTTTTCAACTCGAACTTTGGAAACTATCTAACATTAACCTTATCTCATCCGGGTACTTTTCTGTCTGAGTGAATCTCCCAAAATATTAAAACATATATTTTTATATCCTTATAAGTTGTGAAGCCATCTTGATTGTTTTTCGCTAAATAACAGTGAGTTTTCCATTATATCTGCATGTGGCTCAGCGGTAGCTCATACACTTTACATGCGAGCACTGCCGTGGTTGATCATCATTTAATAAGTTCGACTTTCAATGTTCTTCCTTTCTGGCTCTGTCTGTGTTTTTGACATAAAAAACAAATAAAATACACTTAAGAAAGACTATATATCACTTAATAGGCTAGTTAGCTAGCCAACCAAAAATTTTGCGAATTGAGACGACTGTAAAAAAAATTATTTGTTTATTAATCCACGGTCTCAATCTGTCTATCACTTTGCCATTTTAATGTCGTGAAGCAAAATGAAAAATTTGGAGCACAAATGCTAGTACTCGGTCGGACACAAAAAAGATTTATATTTATTTATTCGTGATTATTTTCATTGCTATTTTTTCAGTTATTGGCCCGTAACAGGTTTGAATAGAAAAACGTGATCAAATTTATGTTTGGTGTATCTGAGAAAGCTGCAGATGTGAATTTTTAGGAAAAAATGGAATGTAGAGCACCAGAAAAAGAAAATTTAAAAGTGATAAAAAAGATTGGTTTTTTTATGTATCCTGGCGTAAATTTGACAGCAAAGTTAGTAGTAAGGAATGCAGGCGCGGATTTACAGCTTGACTGAAGTCCTCTAAGTTACGCTCACTTTGAATATATATTACCTAGAAAAATTCATAATTTTTAGTTACCATCCTTTCTATAAATTTACGCTTGTTTAATATAAGTAGTCTGGATTCAAAGACAACTCTAATATGCGAAAATTCTGTGACTTTTGTTTTTATGTATTCTTCCTCCTACTCGGTTTTCTGTCTTTTTTTACAGCGTCTAATTTTTTAGGCGAATGGGAGCGAAGATGAGTTTGAAAAAAAGTCTTTTAACACTAAACAAAACGAATATCACTAGAATTTTTGTTAATCCTTTCTGCTGCCACAAAACGTCAATGCCAATCGAAATACAAAGGTTTTTAAAAGCATGGCAAGCTTTTCGGCAACTAAATTTAAAAAATAGTTTATGGTATTTGATGATAGAAGAAAACTGCAACAGAATTCAACAAACAACAAGTTTTCTTACTTTACCAGTGATTAATATACAAAAAAGCTGTAGCTAAATATAAAAAAATTTTTATTTCGACAGTATTGAAATTACTTCTGATTTGGTTTTGACCTCTTGGAAGAATAGTTTATACAAAAAAAAATTATGGTATATTGCATACGTAGTGAAATAATAATTTCAAATTAAAATGAATTTTTATTTAACTTCTAGTTTATGAAACACCCGTTTTTGTTTAAAGACATGAAATTAAATAATAAAACAGTTTAATGTTTACATCCGAATGGAATGATAAAGATTCATTTTTTAAACCTTTAAATAAAATTCTTTGTGAACAGTATTGAAATTAATTTTGAATCGGTTTTGATTTGGTAACTAACAAAAACGTTATCATATCTTATTGTCTCGATTGAATTATTCTCTAATGTTCAAAAATTATTAATAAAAAATGGGGAGGCAAGACAATAATGTCTCGATTGAATTATTCTCTATCGTTAAAATATTATTTTAAAAAGAAATGGGAAGGCGAGACAAAATATGAAAAAATAGGCCCGATTTTGGGCACGATTTTTGGTCCGAATTTAGACACGAAATTTGGCTCAAAAATTTGCGGAATCAGCAAAAAAATACCTTCCTTATTATAGACAAGTTTTCGCGTTGTTGCCAAATGAGCTCCAGCTGCAAAGCTCGCTCCGCTAGTTTTTTTACTTTCGCTATCAAACAATCCTAAGCACCCTCTGATACTTTGACACTTTAATTTTCTGATACTTTGATACTTTAATTTTCTGATACTTAAATTTTCTGATACTTTGATACTTTAATTTTCTGATACTTTTATACTTTAATTTTCTGATACATTAACTTGATTGATTGACAAAAAATTTTGCATTGATTTAAAAATTTGTAAAATAGAAAGCTTTTTTGTAGATAAAACTGCATAGCTCAGCTGCCATTTATTGTACGACCTGGGCTCATTCTGGCTTCGTTAACTCTTCGTTAACTAAAATTGTTTAGCGAAATACATGTTACTTAAAAGTTGAAACTACATAAAGTTACAAAAATATTCTCTCATACTGCATTTTTGAAAACTAGAAAGAGATGTGAATTTCAAGTGGTAAATTATGTCAACCAGAATAATATTACTGAGCTTCTCAACTTTTTGATAAAAATATAACGAAAAAATACAATTAAAAATGTTCTCAACACAATGTTTAGTACATAAAAGAATCCCTACCACGCTAAGATAAGATCTTTGATTGGTAGTCATTTTAGCAATAATTTCAAAATAAGTCATCTCAGGGAACATCTTGAATGTGTGGTATCGCTTACACAACCTCCCATGTTTGCATTGTAACCTAGGGCAAGTTGGGGCATTTGGATTTTACTTGTTGCTGTTGATTGATTTAACAGTTGAATTATGATAAGCCAAAAGGAAATTTATCGGTTTACGGTCTATTCACACTACGACAGTTAGAACAGTTAGGGCAGTTATGCTTACATACATACATACATACATACATACATACATACATACATACATACATACATAGGTACGTACG